>JAVYIG010005012.1:0-146511 GCA_035222895.1 Strongylocentrotus droebachiensis
TGACCGTAATTAAATACCTAAAAACCCTGAGCTTCCGGGGGCTCTGCCCCCTGGATGCTCATCTGACCGTAATTAAATACCTAAAAACCCGGAGCTTCCGGGGGTTATGCCCCCCTGGACCCCACCAAGGGCCCTAAGGCGGGCCCCTGGATGCTCATCTGAACGTAATTAAATACCTAAAACCGCCGAGCTTCCAGGGGCTCTGCCCCCTGGACCCCACAAGGGTTCTTAGGCGGGCCCCTGGATGCTCATCTGAATTTAATTAAATACCTAAAACCCCGAGCTTCCAGGGGCTCTGGGCCCCACCAAGGGCTCTAAGGCGGGCCCCTGGGTGCTCATCTGACCGTAATTAAATACCTAAAACCCCCGAGCTTCCAGGGGCTCTGGACCCCACCAAGGGCTCTAAGGCGGGCCCCTGGGTGCTCATCTGACCGTAATTAAATACCTAAAACCCCCGAGCTTCCAGGGGCTCTGGACCCTACCAAGGGCTCTAAGGCGGGCCCCTGGGTGCTCATCTGACCGTAATTAAATACCTTAAAAAACCTGAGCTCCCGGGGGCTTTGCCCCCTGGATGCTCATCTGACCGTAATTAAATACCTAAAACCCTGAGCTTCGGGGGACTCTTCCCCTGGACCCCACCAAGGGCCCAAGACGGGCCCCTGGATGCTCGTCTGACCGTAATTAAATACCTAAAACCCCTGAGCTTCGAGGGCTCTGACCCCTGGACCCCACTAAAGGCCCTAAGGCAGGCCCCTGGATGCTCATCTGACCGTAGTTAAATATTAAAACATCTGAGCTTCTAGGGGCTCTCCCCCCCCCCTTCTTGAACACGTCAATGGCTTAAAGAGGGCCTCTGGATGCTCATCTAACCGTAATGAAATACCTAAAATCCCTGAGCTTCCGGGGGCTCTGCCCCCGGACCCCACTAAAGGCCCTAAGGCGGCCCTGGATGCTCATCTAACCGTATTTAAATACCTAAAGGGGCTCAGCCCCTTGACCCCTGCTGAGGCTCACGCCCTGGACCCCACGCCAATTTACGCCTTTCTTGATCGTTAATACTCCACTTTGGAAAAATGTAACGTGTAAGATGGTAAGGTGGTGATGCAGATTTTTCGTCTGCAACCCCCCCCCCCTTCCGAACGTTTTTTCTCATTACGTCACTGCCCCTGGAAGGTGAGCCCCCTGGAATGTTTGCCCCCCCCCCCCAATCCCAAACTGCTTCCGGCGCGCCTGCCTGAGACCACTCGGTTTTTTTTTACATTTCTTCACAGGGTCACAGACCGATAGCCCGCGAGGTCAACTTTTCCATTCAAATCCCCCTCAACAATGAAAAAGAACATTCAAAAGAACCCACGAGACCGAAGGCCTGCGAGTCTGAATTTTCATTCAAATTTGTTAATACCTCCATAGGATTATGGTTCCGATTTTCCGTATCGTGTTCATTAAGCCTGCGCCTCCGGTTTCGTGGGTCTTCGGTCTCGGCAACCGCAGGCCTACACTAACTTTTTAAGGTTGTGTTAATTTTTTTTTAACGCACCGTAGGCTTTCGGCCTACAGCTATCATATTTTGCAAACATCAAAAAGATGATTCAGTGACTTAGAGAGAGAGAGAAAGAGAAGAGAGAGAGAAGATGGGATGGGTAAATTTTTTAATAATTCAAATATTAAAGGAGTGGTCCGGGGCAAAGAAAAGTAGACACTCATTACAAGAACATTGTATTTGCGGTATATCGGACTACCAATTCAATTAAATTAAATTTATTTCACTCAGAAGCATAAATACAACGACATAAACTTGTAAAATTTCAAGGTATGTGAAAGAAAAAGGAACATAAAAACGTAAAATAAACGTAATAAGAGGGTTATGAATTATTTCATGAAATATAAGAAACATAGAATGAAAAATCATTGCCTTTTAAATCAAATCACAAATGACGTCCTGGGTTTGTGACGTCACATCCCCACTATTTGTCACTTTTCCCCAAGAAACTCATTTCCTGATACCATCGCCCAATGTATCGATGTTAAAAGGAAAAGGGCAAGTATTCATTTTCATGGAATAAATCTATTTCCTTAAGACCAATTAAAAATGATATTTTTATAAGTTTAGAATATTCATAGATAATTATTTTGTATTCAAATTTTTTATCCAAAAAAAAACCATTTGTCACGTTGAGGAAGGGATTCATTTTATAGTAATGAATACAAACATGTTAAAATATAGGGAAAAAATTGCAAACAAGGACACACACACACACACAAATGCTTTGCCTCGGGGGGGGGGGGGTGTCACTAAATGCAACCTTTCGGTCGTTTTTAGGCACTTTTTCTATTGAGGGGGGGGGAGGGGCAAGGCGCACTCGCGCAGGCTCCTCCTGGATCCACGCCTGGTTAGGCCCAACGTAAGCTTTCCTTAAAACATAACAAAGATACATACATACGGTTTGTGCCGACCTTTCTTCATCCATTTCCTCACAATTTGGGTGTTTCTCCATTATCATACAGGTACCAGTTGGAAGCCTTTACGATTTACAGATCCGACCATTTCACCTGCCGTTTCAGAGACGATGAGAAGCATTGGATTTCTTTCGACGGGCTGAGAGAAGGACTATTTGACAGGGACTCCTCTGCCACCATGACAGTCGGTCAAAGTGTTGGACATTTAGTGTATGTCTTGGAAAGTTTAACTGTCTAACACAGTTGCTGTATTGTGTACTTTGTTAATGATGGGTCTATATCAAACTGAAAACAGTATGTTCGTTACCATTCATGGTAGATTTTTAAGTTTCCCACTAAGAGAACCACTGTGTGTTCTACTTTTATCATACGGTAACTTAGAAGTATCCAAGGGCGTGATTATTCCAATTGCACTTACTCGGTTTTAAATAGAGTTTTCACATCTAGTTTTTTTTTTTTTTTTTGGGGGGGGGGGGGGGGGGGGGTCGAGATATTTGATCGTGACGGTGAGTTTGAAATAAAAAGTGTTAGGCCTGCACTCTAGTAAAATTTCACAACATCTGCTAATTTTAACAAAATCGGTTTCAGGAAAATTAACATACGTTGGTCAAATAGATTTACTCAATTTTGAGACATTAATTTACCAACGCCGTTTAGTGATGAATCTCAGAACAATTACCAAGTAGTCGGGTAATTGCTAGTTGAAGTTCGGTACAAGTTAGTTTGGTATTTGAAGGTTGATCAGGAACAATGTTCCCCCAGTTGTTGGTCAATGTTGTGCAGAAGGAATCAGTATTATGACGATGGATAAAGGTTGGGTAATAATTGCCCAAACAGCAATTCTTAGGGGGGTGGGGGTCGCAGGAGAATTGTTAAAAAATTGTCCTCCCAACTGTTGGTCTTTATGATGCAAAAGAAATGGGAATTTTTACGAAAGATAAAGTCGGGTAAGACATTGCCCACCAGCCATTACCAACTATATCTTGCCCAGGTTCTGGCTTGCTCATAATACTTTCCACCGCCCCAGTACGCCAGTGACCCCAGTATGGGTACGCGCTTTGTGATTTTATCAAGCATTAATTTACATGTGCTTTGGGTGTAACCTGGCCAGTGCGTCCCAGAAATACGGAACCGGGACGGTCAGTCATTTTTTTCTCGGTGAAAGGAAACAATTCTTGAAATATTAAAAAAATCATTATAATGTTCATTTTTTCATCTTTCTCTTGACACCTAATACAGATGAGCAAGAAGAGTTTTAAATCCAAATGTAAAAATAAAATTGCGAAGATAAGAGCAAAGAGAACCGCACAGGGACAACTTACTTACTTACTCATGTTTAAATCTATATCCACTATCACTGACTAGATATGGTGAAAGAAACCTAACAGAGAACATGAAAGAAATGCTAAATGAACCACCCCTTTCTTAGACAAGGTCGTTGCATCCTTGCAAATCCTGCCCAATTATTATGCGCAATTTGATTTTGACAATTGAATTTCAAACTATTGTTAGTCATCGATCTCTGCGTGGCTCTTTCGTATCTATTAGGTGTCAAGAGAAAGAAGAAACAACGATCTTTAAAATGATGCGTTTAATATTTCATGAATTAGTTAGTTTCAGCGGGGAAAATGACTGACCGTCCCGGTTCCGGGTTTTTTTTTAGGCGCACTGTATATTTGGCCTACATTATTATATAGACCATCTCCAAGGTAAATTACTGTAAAATAAAAACTAATGTTTTTGATAGGTATATCTTTCCTAGCCTAAAATATCATCTGGGAAATATAAGACGTCAAGTTTATGCTGAGATATTACAAATATTCTGACGTCTTTAAAGATATTTAAGGCATTGGAGTTATGTTAATGCTTTGTCAATAAAGTATTTTTTATTACGATTTATTGTGTATACATACATAGAAACAAGATTCGCGTACATGAAATGCATATATTTAACAACTTTTATTTACACAATCATGTTGTTTGCCTATCATTGCGTTCATATTCTGATATACGACATTACTGCATCTTGTCAACTTTTTACTTGAGGTTTGATCATTATGTTCATGATCATCAAGAACTGAAAAAAGTGTTTATATGCATGCAGGTCATAAATGGGCCCCCTTTATATCCTCGCTGGGATGACAAGACCTTTTTTTGTGTGTTAATCTCCGGATAATGAGTCAAGTGCATGTCCTGTCCAAATCCTAGCTCTCTTTCCCCCAAAATGAAACCATCATAGCTTGTCAAAAGAAAAGCGATCCTATAGGTTATAGTGCTTTTGCCCCCATGTTCAATATCGCTCTCCTGGACATTTGACAATGTTTGTTGAGATACGAGGTCTTGTCGCCCCAGCAGATACATTATACTATATTCAACCTACACTGGATTTTGCAGAATGGGCAAGTATAGTTGTGATATAGTTTGAGTTATAGTTAAGAAGTGATTCATAACATCGTAAGGTTTAATGCAATATGATTCAAGTTCTGTTGCTATACTCTCTCCCATGATACCGATTATCATTGTTACTTTTGTTAAATTGTTATTATTATTCTGTAATGTTTTTTATTTATTCTATGAGAAAAGATAATTTGATTTCGGCAAGATTAATTAGCTATGTGTTTAAAGTATAGGCCTATACTTAGACTGCGAAGTTTTAATGTTTTACAATAGAATATGATTCATATTCTGTTGCTACGCTCTATCTCTCACGATACTGATTATCATTATTATTTTTGTTTAATCTTTGTTTTTTTTCTTCTGTGAATTTTTCAAAAATTATTATTCCATTGAAAATGATAATTTGATTTCGGCTGTATTTAGCTATGCGTTCAATGGTATAGGCCTATTGTACAAAAACAAAATTTGTCTTGCTCGTCGGCACTGTCGCATACCTCACAACTTGCTCTATAGTATATAGCGTAGATGAATATACCGGGGTAGGGTATTTTATTTTGGGCATGTATAACCCCTTAGGTCCGAAATACATGTATGTTGCAATGTGTTATTCAAGAGCTCTCATTTTGTATTACGCTAGATTAAAATAATCGAGTTTCTTTGACGGTGCAACTTTTCAAGGGGCCTATATGATGCCCTTTAAAAAATAATGTTAACATGGTCGGCCTTATGCCAAAAGGGCCTTACATTTTACTTTAACATTTTTATTATGTGTTCAATATAATAGGCCTTTAAAAACGGTAATGCCCTTTTGGCATAAGGCCGACGATATAAATAATGTCACTATTACTCTATGCTTAGTAGTTAAACTTTTCAATTAAAATTTCTACAACAAAATGTAATATTTTAACTGCATAGAAATTAATAACAACATATTTACACTCTAAAGTATCCTCTCTCAATATTTAATTATTAGCCTCTCTCAACGCAAAATCAAGGTATCATTCCCAATGTGAAGAATTTCTTGTATTCGCTGTATTTGTCTTCAAAGTCCACCGAGGAACAAATATTTAAGATCGAGATGCATTTAAACCAGAAAAAGTTTTGGAAAAAGTAACTTTCCCCCATTTCAATATTGTTTTAAACCTTCAAAATCTGTAAAATGATAACTCACATTATATGTTGTCAAATTGATATGAATATCAATGTAACTGACGGTACACACATTTTTTAGTTTCTGCGAATCAAATAGTTTATTTGTTTCTTATGTTCTTTTCATATTATATTTCTAGAAGTTTCAATAAATAAATGTCGAAAAAATATCTTTGTTGAGCATTATTGTTCTTCTTCTGACCAGTAAAACGTTTCAGTAACAATAACGAATTTTGTACAAACTGGTGTAGACCTAGCTATATCACAATCACGTAAGCAATGTATAGTGAGGGCACAATGATGGAACCATCTTTTATAATTAATACAATATTCAAATAAGAGTTAGATTTTGAACACATTGAATTATCTTAATAACTTTTTACTCTTTAATCACCAACTTGCAAGATCAAAATACTTAGAAATTTGCATTCTTTTATGCCTTTCCTAGGTTTGGGATACATTGCCTAAAGAGATCAGAGACCTGTGTGTATAGACCTCTTTAACACCCTGTTTGAATGCGCTCAGAAATGTACTCTTTGAACAATCTCCAGTTGAAAAGATATTCTGATTTCTGATTTTGATGTAAGTGTTAGATTTTGATATAATTTAATTAATTTCATTTGATATTAATGCACTGTTTGAGGTGTCGGTTACCTCGATTTATTATTTCTTCATCTTATTAGTCTCATAACACCAAGTTCAACAAAATAAAATCAATCAAACAAACAAACAAACAAATGCTAATTGAAAACAATAATCTGATGTCTTTAATTGTTTGAGGTGTCAGCTAAAAGGATTTATTAATTTATTTTCCTCTCATGCTGTACGTTATTGTTATCGGCCTCATAATATTAGCATTGACATTAGGTTCAACATAATGCAATCTATATCAAATCTGAATATGTTGAACCAAGTAATAAGCTATAGCCTAGACTTGCATATATTTTATACCTATGCATTGTAAAACTACCATGAAAATTATACTTAAACTATGTACATTGAAATATGTTAATTCTAAAATCAAAGACTCAGCTAAGTGGAATATACGGGAATTAAGGACATTGACTTAAACTTTCACTGATCTGTTTCTTTTATATGTTTTCACACAACTCAACTTTAAAGGTACACTAGTCACATGACGCAAATCTTCACTGCCATTTGAAAATGAACAATATTGTCAATTATTGCAAATTTCTAATGCTTTCTTTCACTATTCTTTCACATATGTCTCTCTGTTTCTTACTTTGTACAAACTTTTCTTTCCCTTACTGTTATTAAACCTCCCATTGTTATTTATTGTTTACCGTTTTTTATTACACATTTCCATTTTATATTCAATATTGTTTTTCATGTAAACCCCCGGCTAGTTATAGGAATGCCTTTCAATAAAAAACAGTTTTCTTTGGTATAATCCTCAGGCACTAGTCGGTGGTATATTTCTCTCTCATGTCTTTCATTTGTTGTATATGTTTGTATCTTTTGCCTGGAATTAAACAAACAAGTAAATAAATAATAAATAAACTTTAAACATTTTACCCTTTTCGCGATAAGACTTGTAATATTTAATATTCCAAAAGTTGAATATAATTACATGCCCTTGAATCATTACTGGTTTGGGGTACGACCTGGACCGGGGCAAACTGGCTGTTTTTAGATTGCTTATATCCCCCTTGACCCATGCAGGGGCATCGGCCTAGAATGGGGGGGGGGGGGGGTGACAACCAATTTAGCCGACAACTGTTAAAAATGCGAAACAAAAATTGACCGAAACACATATGCCCGCATGCACCATCATTCAGGGGCATCGATCACTTGTTTGCATGGGGGGGGGGGGGGGGCATCTGAAATTACGATGAAATTCCAAGTTCAATATGTAGACGTGAAGTGGGCCATTTGTAGCCCTTTTTTGTATAAATCTTCTTCTTCTTTTTAAAAAGAATTATATATTCATATCAAGGCGCGAAGGACAGGCTAAAAATTGTTCGCTTTACCCGTAGAGAGAGACTCGAAAGGAGGGCATTTGTAACCTTCTCAAGAAAAAAAAAATAGCGTAATAATCATTCTGAGTCTATCAAAACTGGTAACCGTTTCAATCATCGATGATATAAAGTGATATGTAATTTGTAATAGACCCTCATGTTGACCTATTCACTAATTTTTTTACACTCCATCATGGTTATTGGGGGTGGGGGAAAGGGGGCAATGGCCCCCCAAATATTGGGATCGATGCCCCTACCATCCCCTCTCCAAATAAGTTGTAAGAGTAGTTATGTTGAATAGGAGTAGGCGCACAGGCTTGAATGCTCCCCAGGTAATGGAGAGTTTGCACTTTAAAGGGAAAGTCCGGACCAAAAATAGGTCGGTTTTATTATAAAGATTATTATAGAGAAACAGATAAAAAAAAAGATTGAGGAAAATCAGCCACATAATGAAAAAGTTATGATTTATTTTATGATGACAAAATAGTTGATCACTATGACAAATTGGCAACGCAGTCATAAAATATTGTTTCATCAATTTTTATTTTTTTTAATAAATTATGAGTTAATTATATTTACACCCCCCCCCCCCTCCCACACTTAAACATAATTCACAAATGCGAGCGCAGGCCGTCTCACTCTTGTAATAAGACTTGAATTGGTGAAATGTAATATTTCAAAATTTGAATATTACTAGTCCTTTGATACTGATTCATGGAGGACTTTTTGACTGCCAGGGCAAGCTGAATATTTCCGGGTTGCCCACATCCTCCTTGACCTTAAAAGTACAGAGGTTGCCCGGCCAGGACGTCAGTCACTGGTCATAAGACGTTGATTAATGGATTTTTGTTCCTCGATATTATACACCATCATAAAACCTTGATTGATGATATGTAATATTTCAAAAATATTTTGAATATAATTTCTCCTTGGATAATGGCTTATGTGGAACTTTTTTACGGCCTGGGACCGGGTAAGCTGAGTGTTCCTTGAAGTTGCGGGACTGGTGATTGCCCGACCGAGGCCGTCAGGCTGTTGTTATGCGACTTTGATTGTTGAAATGTAATATTTCCAAATTTGTACATTACTTGTTCTTGGATACTGGTTCATGTTATGGCGCACCTTTTGACGGCCTAGGCCGGAGCAAGCTGACTACTACTTGGTTACCCCTAGTCTCCTTGACATTTAGGGACCAGTGGTTGCCCGGCCTAGGCCGTCAGGCTCTACAAGTCATGAGTCTTTGATTGATGAAATATTACTTGAATATTACTTGTCCTTGAATATTGGTTCATGGCGCACCTTTTGACGGCCTGGGCCGGGGCAAGCTGACTCTTTCTGGGTTATCCACATCCTCCTTGACCCTGAGGGACCAGTGGCTGCCCGGCCCAGGCCGTCAGGCTCTTGTCATGAGACTTTGATTGATGAAATAAAATATTCAAAAAAAATTGAATATTACTTGTCCTTGGATATTGGTTCATGGCGCACCTTTTGACGGCCTGGGCCGGGGCAAGCTGACTCTTTCTGGGTTATCCACATCCTCCTTGACCCTGAGGGACCAGTGGCTGCCCGGCCCAGGCCGTCAGGCTCTTGTCATGAGACTTTGATTGATGAAATAAAATATTCAAAAAAAATTGAATATTACTTGTCCTTGGATATTGGTTCATGGCGCACCTTTTGACGGCCTGGGCCGGGGCAAGCTGACTGTTTCTGGGTTGCCCACATCCTCCTTGACCCTGAGGGACCAGTGGCTGCCCGGCCCAGGCCGTCAGGCTCTTGTCATGAGACTTTGATTGATGAAATAAAATATTCCAAAAATTGAATATTACTTGTCCTTGGATATTGGTTCATGGTGCACCTTTTGACGGCCTGGGCCGGGGCAAGCTGACTGTTTCTGGGTTGCCCACAACCTCCTTGACCTTGAGGGACCAGTGGCTGCCCGGCCCACCCAGGCCGTCAGGCTCTTGTCATGAGACTTTGATTGATGAAATAAAATATTCCAAAAAAATTGAATATTAACTGTCCTTGGATATTGGTTCATGGCGCACCTTTTGACGGCCTGGGCCGGGGCAAGCTGACTGTTTCTGGGTTGTCCACATCCTCCTTGACCCTGAGGGACCAGTGGCTGCCCGGCCCAGGCCGTCAGGCTCTTGTCATAAGACTTTGATTGATGAAATAAAATATTACAAAAAAAATGAATATTAACTGTCCTTGGATATTGGTTCATGGCGCACCTTTTGACGGCCTGGGCCGGGGCAAGCTGACTCTTTCTGGGTTATTCACATCCTCCTTGACCCTGAGGGACCAGTGGCTGCCCGGCCCAGGCCGTCAGGCTCTTGTCATGAGACTTTGATTGATGAAATAAAATATTCAAAAAAAAATGAATATTACTTGTCCTTGGATATTGGTTCATGGCGCACCTTTTGACGGCCTGGGCCGGGGCAAGCTGACTGTTTCTGGGTTGCCCACATCCTCCTTGACCCTGAGGGACCAGTGGCTGCCCGGCCCAGGCCGTCAGGCTCTTGTCATGAGACTTTGATTGATGAAATAAAATATTCCAAAAATTGAATATTACTTGTCCTTGGATATTGGTTCATGGTGCACCTTTTGACGGCCTGGGCCGGGGCAAGCTGACTGTTTCTGGGTTGCCCACAACCTCCTTGACCTTGAGGGACCAGTGGCTGCCCGGCCCAGGCCGTCAGGCTCTTGTCATGAGACTTTGATTGATGAAATAAAATATTCCAAAAAAATTGAATATTACTTGTCCTTGGATATTGGTTCATGGCGCACCTTTTGACGGCCTCGGCCGGGGCAAGCTGACTGTTTCTTAGTTGCCCACATCCTCCTTGACCCTGAGGGACCAGTGGCTGCCCGGCCCAGGCCGTCAGGCTCTTGTCATGAGACTTTGATTGATGAAATAAAATATTCCAAAAATTGAATATTACTTGTCCTTGGATATTGGTTCATGGTGCACCTTTTGACGGCCTGGGCCGGGGCAAGCTGACTGTTTCTGTGTTGTCCACATCCTCCTTGACCCTGAGGGACCAGTGGCTGCCCGGCCCAGGCCGTCAGGCTCTTGTCATGAGACTTTGATTGATGAAATAAAATATTCCAAAAAAATTGAATATTAACTGTCCTTGGATATTGGTTCATGGCGCACCTTTTGAAGGCCTGGGCCGGGGCAAGCTGACTGTTTCTGGGTTGTCCACATCCTCCTTGACCCTGAGGGACCAGTGGCTGCCCGGCCCAGGCCGTCAGGCTCTTGTCATGAGACTTTGATTGATGAAATAAAATATTCCAAAAAAATTGAATATTAACTGTCCTTGGATATTGGTTCATGGCGCACCTTTTGACGGCCTGGGCCGGGGCAAGCTGACTCTTTCTGGGTTGCCCACATCCTCCTTGACCTCGAGGGACCAGTGGCTGCCCGGCCCAGGCCGTCAGACTCTTGTCATGAGACTTTGATTGATGAAATAAAATATTCCAAAAATTGAATATTACTTGTCCTTGGATATTGGTTCATGGTGCACCTTTTGACGGCCTGGGCCGGGGCAAGCTGACTGTTTCTGGGTTGTCCACATCCTCCTTGACCCTGAGGGACCAGTGGCTGCCCGGCCCAGGCCGTCAGGCTCTTGTCATGAGACTTTGATTGATGAAATAAAATATTACAAAAAAAATGAATATTAACTGTCCTTGGATATTGGTTCATGGCGCACCTTTTGACGGCCTGGGCCGGGGCAAGCTGACTCTTTCTGGGTTATCCACATCCTCCTTGACCCTGAGGGACCAGTGGCTGCCCGGCCCAGGCCGTCAGGCTCTTGTCATGAGACTTTGATTGATGAAATAAAATATTCAAAAAAAATTGAATATTAACTGTCCTTGGATATTGGTTCATGGCGCACCTTTTGACGGCCTGGGCCGGGGCAAGCTGACTGTTTCTGGGTTGCCCACATCCTCCTTGACCTTGAGGGACCCATGGCTGCCCGGCCCAGGCCGTCAGGCTCTTGTCATGAGACTTTGATTGATGAAATAAAATATTCCAAAAATTGAATATTACTTGTCCTTGGATATTGGTTCATGGTGCACCTTTTGACGGCCTGGGCCGGGGCAAGCTGACTGTTTCTGGGTTGTCCACATCCTCCTTGACCCTGAGGGACCAGTGGCTGCCCGGCCCAGGCCGTCAGGCTCTTGTCATGAGACTTTGATTGATGAAATAAAATATTCCAAAAATTGAATATTACTTGTCCTTGGATATTGGTTCATGGTGCACCTTTTGACGGCCTGGGCCGGGGCAAGCTGACTGTTTCTGGGTTGTCCACATCCTCCTTGACCTTGAGGGATCCATGGCTGCCCGGCCCAGGCCGTCAGGCTCTTGTCATGAGACTTTGATTGATGAAATAAAATATTCCAAAAAAATTGAATATTAACTGTCCTTGGATATTGGTTCATGGCGCACCTTTTGACGGCCTGGGCCGGGGCAAGCTGACTCTTTCTGGGTTGTCCACATCCTCCTTGACCCTGAGGGACCAGTGGTTGCCCGGCCCAGGCCGTCAGGCTCTTGTCATGAGACTTTGATTGATGAAATAAAATATTCCAAAAAAATTGAATATTAACTGTCCTTGGATATTGGTTCATGGCGCACCTTTTGACGGCCTGGGCCGGGGCAAGCTGACTGTTTCTGGGTTGTCCACATCCTCCTTGACCCTGAGGGACCAGTGGCTGCCCGGCCCAGGCCGTCAGGCTCTTGTCATGAGACTTTGATTGATGAAATAAAATATTCAAAAAAAATTGAATATTACTTGTCCTTGGATATTGGTTCATGGCGCACCTTTTGACGGCCTGGGCCGGGGCAAGCTTACTGTTTCTGGGTTGCCCACATCCTCCTTGACCCTGAGGGACCAGTGGCTGCCCGGCCCAGGCCGTCAGGCTCTTGTCATGAGACTTTGATTGATGAAATAAAATATTCCAAAAATTGAATATTACTTGTCCTTGGATATTGGTTCATGGTGCACCTTTTGACGGCCTGGGCCGGGGCAAGCTGACTGTTTCTGGGTTGTCCACATCCTCCTTGACCCTGAGGGACCAGTGGCTGCCCGGCCCAGGCCGTCAGGCTCTTGTCATGAGACTTTGATTGATGAAATAAAATATTCCAAAAATTGAATATTACTTGTCCTTGGATATTGGTTCATGGTGCACCTTTTGACGGCCTGGGCCGGGGCAAGCTGACTGTTTCTGGGTTGCCCACAACCTCCTTGACCTTGAGGGACCAATGGCTTCCCGGCCCAGGCCGTCAGGCTCTTGTCATGAGACTTTGATTGATGAAATAAAATATTCCAAAAAAATTGAATATTACTTGTCCTTGGATATTGGTTCATGGCGCACCTTTTGACGGCCTGGGCCGGGGCAAGCTGACTGTTTCTGGGTTGCCCACATCGTCCTTGACCTTGAGGGACCAGTGGTTGCCCGGCCCAGGCCGTCAGGCTCTTGTCATGAGACTTTGATTGATGAAATAAAATATTCCAAAAATTGAATATTACTTGTCCTTCGATATTGGTTCATGGTGCACCTTTTGACGGCCTGGGCCGGGGCAAGCTGACTGTTTCTGGGTTGCCCACATCCTCCTTGACCTTGAGGGACCAGTGGCTGCCCGGCCCAGGCCGTCAGGCTCTTGTCATGAGACTTTGATTGATGAAATAAAATATTCCAAAAAAATTGAATATTAACTGTCCTTGGATATTGGTTCATGGCGCACCTTTTGACGGCCTGGGCCGGGGCAAGCTGACTCTTTCTGGGTTGCCCACATCCTCCTTGACCCTGAGGGACCAGTGGCTGCCCGGCCCAGGCCGTCAGGCTCTTGTCATGAGACTTTGATTGATGAAATAAAATATTCCAAAAAAATTGAATATTACTTGTCCTTGGATATTGGTTCATGGCGCACCTTTTGACGGCCTGGGCCGGGGCAAGCTGACTGTTTCTGGGTTGCCCACATCCTCCTTGACCTTGAGGGACCCATGGCTGCCCGGCCCAGGCCGTCAGGCTCTTGTCATGAGACTTTGATTGATGAAATAAAATATTCCAAAAATTGAATATTACTTGTCCTTGGATATTGGTTCATGGTGCACCTTTTGACGGCCTGGGCCGGGGCAAGCTGACTGTTTCTGGGTTGTCCACATCCTCCTTGACCCTGAGGGACCAGTGGCTGCCCGGCCCAGGCCGTCAGGCTCTTGTCATGAGACTTTGATTGATGAAATAAAATATTCCAAAAATTGAATATTACTTGTCCTTGGATATTGGTTCATGGTGCACCTTTTGACGGCCTGGGCCGGGGCAAGCTGACTGTTTCTGGGTTGTCCACATCCTCCTTGACCCTGAGGGACCAGTGGCTGCCCGGCCCAGGCCGTCAGGCTCTTGTCATGAGACTTTGATTGATGAAATAAAATATTCCAAAAAAATTGAATATTAACTGTCCTTGGATATTGGTTCATGGCGCACCTTTTGACGGCCTGGGCCGGGGCAAGCTGACTGTTTCTGGGTTGTCCACATCCTCCTTGACCCTGAGGGACCAGTGGTTGCCCGGCCCAGGCCGTCAGGCTCTTGTCATGAGACTTTGATTGATGAAATAAAATATTCCAAAAAAATTGAATATTAACTGTCCTTGGATATTGGTTCATGGCGCACCTTTTGACGGCCTGGGCCGGGGCAAGCTGACTGTTTCTGGGTTGTCCACATCCTCCTTGACCCTGAGGGACCAGTGGCTGCCCGGCCCAGGCCGTCAGGCTCTTGTCATGAGACTTTGATTGATGAAATAAAATATTCCAAAAAATTGAATATTAACTGTCCTTGGATATTGGTTCATGGCGCACCTTTTGACGGCCTGGGCCGGGGCAAGCTGACTCTTTCTGGGTTGCCCACATCCTCCTTGACCCTGAGGGACCAGTGGCTGCCCGGCCCAGGCCGTCAGGCTCTTGTCATGAGACTTTGATTGATGAAATAAAATATTCAAAAAAAATTGAATATTACTTGTCCTTGGATATTGGTTCATGGTGCACCTTTTGACGGCCTGGGCCGGGGCAAGCTGACTGTTTCTGGGTTGTCCACATCCTCCTTGACCCTGAGGGACCAGTGGCTGCCCGGCCCAGGCCGTCAGGCTCTTGTCATGAGACTTTGATTGATGAAATAAAATATTCCAAAAATTGAATATTACTTGTCCTTCGATATTGGTTCATGGTGCACCTTTTGACGGCCTGGGCCGGGGCAAGCTGACTGTTTCTGGGTTGTCCACATCCTCCTTGACCCTGAGGGACCAGTGGCTGCCCGGCCCAGGCCGTCAGGCTCTTGTCATGAGACTTTGATTGATGAAATAAAATATTCCAAAAATTGAATATTACTTGTCCTTGGATATTGGTTCATGGTGCACCTTTTGACGGCCTGGGCCGGGGCAAGCTGACTGTTTCTGGGTTGTCCACATCCTCCTTGACCCTGAGGGACCAGTGGCTGCCCGGCCCAGGCCGTCAGGCTCTTGTCATGAGACTTTGATTGATGAAATAAAATATTCCAAAAAAATTGAATATTAACTGTCCTTGGATATTGGTTCATGGCGCACCTTTTGACGGCCTGGGCCGGGGCAAGCTGACTGTTTCTGGGTTGTCCACATCCTCCTTGACCCTGAGGGACCAGTGGTTGCCCGGCCCAGGCCGTCAGGCTCTTGTCATGAGACTTTGATTGATGAAATAAAATATTCCAAAAAAATTGAATATTAACTGTCCTTGGATATTGGTTCATGGCGCACCTTTTGACGGCCTGGGCCGGGGCAAGCTGACTGTTTCTGGGTTGTCCACATCCTCCTTGACCCTGAGGGACCAGTGGCTGCCCGGCCCAGGCCGTCAGGCTCTTGTCATGAGACTTTGATTGATGAAATAAAATATTCCAAAAAAATTGAATATTAACTGTCCTTGGATATTGGTTCATGGCGCACCTTTTGACGGCCTGGGCCGGGGCAAGCTGGCTCTTTCTGGGTTGCCCACATCCTCCTTGACCTTGAGGGACCAGTGGCTGCCCGGCCCAGGCCGTCAGGCTCTTGTCATGAGACCTTGATTGATGAAATAAAATATTCCAAAAATTGAATATTACTTGTCCTTGGATATTGGTTCATGGTGCACCTTTTGACGGCCTGGGCCGGGGCAAGCTGACTGTTTCTGGGTTGTCCACATCCTCCTTGACCCTGAGGGACCAGTGGCTGCCCGGCCCAGGCCGTCAGGCTCTTGTCATGAGACTTTGATTGATGAAATAAAATATTTAAAAAAAAATGAATATTAACTGTCCTTGGATATTGGTTCATGGCGCACCTTTTGACGGCCTGGGCCGGGGCAAGCTGACTGTTTCTGGGTTATCCACATCCTCCTTGACCCTGAGGGACCAGTGGCTGCCCGGCCCAGGCCGTCAGGCTCTTGTCATGAGACTTTGATTGATGAAATAAAATATTCAAAAAATTGAATATTACTTGTCCTTGGATATTGGTTCATGGTGCACCTTTTGACGGCCTGGGCCGGGGCAAGCTGACTGTTTCTGGGTTGTCCACATCCTCCTTGACCCTGAGGGACCAGTGGCTGCCCGGCCCAGGCCGTCAGGCTCTTGTCATGAGACTTTGATTGATGAAATAAAATATTCCAAAAAAATTGAATATTAACTGTCCTTGGATATTGGTTCATGGCGCACCTTTTGACGGCCTGGGCCGGGGCAAGCTGACTGTTTCTGGGTTGTCCACATCCTCCTTGACCCTGAGGGACCAGTGGTTGCCCGGCCCAGGCCGTTAGGCTCTTGTCATGAGACTTTGATTGATGAAATAAAATATTCCAAAAAAATTGAATATTAACTGTCCTTGGATATTGGTTCATGGCGCACCTTTTGACGGCCTGGGCCGGGGCAAGCTGACTGTTTCTGGGTTGTCCACATCCTCCTTGACCCTGAGGGACCAGTGGCTGCCCGTCCCAGGCCGTCAGGCTCTTGTCATGAGACTTTGATTGATGAAATAAAATATTCCAAAAAAATTGAATATTAACTGTCCTTGGATATTGGTTCATGGCGCACCTTTTGACGGCCTGGGCCGGGGCAAGCTGACTCTTTCTGGGTTGCCCACATCCTCCTTGACCTTGAGGGACCAGTGGCTGCCCGGCCCAGGCCGTCAGGCTCTTGTCATGAGACTTTGATTGATGAAATAAAATATTCCAAAAATTGAATATTACTTGTCCTTGGATATTGGTTCATGGTGCACCTTTTGACGGCCTGGGCCGGGGCAAGCTGACTGTTTCTGGGTTGTCCACATCCTCCTTGACCCTGAGGGACCAGTGGCTGCCCGGCCCAGGCCGTCAGGCTCTTGTCATGAGACTTTGATTGATGAAATAAAATATTACAAAAAAAATGAATATTAACTGTCCTTGGATATTGGTTCATGGCGCACCTTTTGACGGCCTGGGCCGGGGCAAGCTGACTGTTTCTGGGTTATCCACATCCTCCTTGACCCTTAGGGACCAGTGGCTGCCCGGCCCAGGCCGTCAGGCTCTTGTCATGAGACTTTGATTGATGAAATAAAATATTCCAAAAAAATTGAATATTAACTGTCCTTGGATATTGGTTCATGGCGCACCTTTTGACGGCCTGGGCCGGGGCAAGCTGACTGTTTCTGGGTTGTCCACATCCTCCTTGACCCTGAGGGACCAGTGGCTGCCCGGCCCAGGCCGTCAGGCTCTTGTCATGAGACTTTGATTGATGAAATAAAATATTCCAAAAAAATTGAATATTAACTGTCCTTGGATATTGGTTCATGGCGCACCTTTTGACGGCCTGGGCCGGGGCAAGCTGACTCTTTCTGGGTTGCCCACATCCTCCTTGACCCTGAGGGACCAGTGGCTGCCCGGCCCAGGCCGTCAGGCTCTTGTCATGAGACTTTGATTGATGAAATAAAATATTCAAAAAAAATTGAATATTACTTGTCCTTGGATATTGGTTCATGGTGCACCTTTTGACGGCCTGGGCCGGGGCAAGCTGACTGTTTCTGGGTTGTCCACATCCTCCTTGACCCTGAGGGACCAGTGGCTGCCCGGCCCAGGCCGTCAGGCTCTTGTCATGAGACTTTGATTGATGAAATAAAATATTCCAAAAATTGAATATTACTTGTCCTTCGATATTGGTTCATGGTGCACCTTTTGACGGCCTGGGCCGGGGCAAGCTGACTGTTTCTGGGTTGTCCACATCCTCCTTGACCCTGAGGGACCAGTGGCTGCCCGGCCCAGGCCGTCAGGCTCTTGTCATGAGACTTTGATTGATGAAATAAAATATTCCAAAAATTGAATATTACTTGTCCTTGGATATTGGTTCATGGTGCACCTTTTGACGGCCTGGGCCGGGGCAAGCTGACTGTTTCTGGGTTGTCCACATCCTCCTTGACCCTGAGGGACCAGTGGCTGCCCGGCCCAGGCCGTCAGGCTCTTGTCATGAGACTTTGATTGATGAAATAAAATATTCCAAAAAAATTGAATATTAACTGTCCTTGGATATTGGTTCATGGCGCACCTTTTGACGGCCTGGGCCGGGGCAAGCTGACTGTTTCTGGGTTGTCCACATCCTCCTTGACCCTGAGGGACCAGTGGTTGCCCGGCCCAGGCCGTCAGGCTCTTGTCATGAGACTTTGATTGATGAAATAAAATATTCCAAAAAAATTGAATATTAACTGTCCTTGGATATTGGTTCATGGCGCACCTTTTGACGGCCTGGGCCGGGGCAAGCTGACTGTTTCTGGGTTGTCCACATCCTCCTTGACCCTGAGGGACCAGTGGCTGCCCGGCCCAGGCCGTCAGGCTCTTGTCATGAGACTTTGATTGATGAAATAAAATATTCCAAAAAAATTGAATATTAACTGTCCTTGGATATTGGTTCATGGCGCACCTTTTGACGGCCTGGGCCGGGGCAAGCTGACTCTTTCTGGGTTGCCCACATCCTCCTTGACCTTGAGGGACCAGTGGCTGCCCGGCCCAGGCCGTCAGGCTCTTGTCATGAGACCTTGATTGATGAAATAAAATATTCCAAAAATTGAATATTACTTGTCCTTGGATATTGGTTCATGGTGCACCTTTTGACGGCCTGGGCCGGGGCAAGCTGACTGTTTCTGGGTTGTCCACATCCTCCTTGACCCTGAGGGACCAGTGGCTGCCCGGCCCAGGCCGTCAGGCTCTTGTCATGAGACTTTGATTGATGAAATAAAATATTAAAAAAAAAATGAATATTAACTGTCCTTGGATATTGGTTCATGGCGCACCTTTTGACGGCCTGGGCCGGGGCAAGCTGACTGTTTCTGGGTTATCCACATCCTCCTTGACCCTGAGGGACCAGTGGCTGCCCGGCCCAGGCCGTCAGGCTCTTGTCATGAGACTTTGATTGATGAAATAAAATATTCCAAAAATTGAATATTACTTGTCCTTGGATATTGGTTCATGGTGCACCTTTTGACGGCCTGGGCCGGGGCAAGCTGACTGTTTCTGGGTTGTCCACATCCTCCTTGACCCTGAGGGACCAGTGGCTGCCCGGCCCAGGCCGTCAGGCTCTTGTCATGAGACTTTGATTGATGAAATAAAATATTCCAAAAAAATTGAATATTAACTGTCCTTGGATATTGGTTCATGGCGCACCTTTTGACGGCCTGGGCCGGGGCAAGCTGACTGTTTCTGGGTTGTCCACATCCTCCTTGACCCTGAGGGACCAGTGGTTGCCCGGCCCAGGCCGTCAGGCTCTTGTCATGAGACTTTGATTGATGAAATAAAATATTCCAAAAAAATTGAATATTAACTGTCCTTGGATATTGGTTCATGGCGCACCTTTTGACGGCCTGGGCCGGGGCAAGCTGACTGTTTCTGGGTTGTCCACATCCTCCTTGACCCTGAGGGACCAGTGGCTGCCCGGCCCAGGCCGTCAGGCTCTTGTCATGAGACTTTGATTGATGAAATAAAATATTCCAAAAAAATTGAATATTAACTGTCCTTGGATATTGGTTCATGGCGCACCTTTTGACGGCCTGGGCCGGGGCAAGCTGACTCTTTCTGGGTTGCCCACATCCTCCTTGACCTTGAGGGACCAGTGGCTGCCCGGCCCAGGCCGTCAGGCTCTTGTCATGAGACTTTGATTGATGAAATAAAATATTCCAAAAATTGAATATTACTTGTCCTTGGATATTGGTTCATGGTGCACCTTTTGACGGCCTGGGCCGGGGCAAGCTGACTGTTTCTGGGTTGTCCACATCCTCCTTGACCCTGAGGGACCAGTGGCTGCCCGGCCCAGGCCGTCAGGCTCTTGTCATGAGACTTTGATTGATGAAATAAAATATTACAAAAAAAATGAATATTAACTGTCCTTGGATATTGGTTCATGGCGCACCTTTTGACGGCCTGGGCCGGGGCAAGCTGACTCTTTCTGGGTTATCCACATCCTCCTTGACCCTTAGGGACCAGTGGCTGCCCGGCCCAGGCCGTCAGGCTCTTGTCATGAGACTTTGATTGATGAAATAAAATATTCCAAAAATTGAATATTACTTGTCCTTGGATATTGGTTCATGGTGCACCTTTTGACGGCCTGGGCCGGGGCAAGCTGACTGTTTCTGGGTTGCCCACAACCTCCTTGACCTTGATGGACCAGTGGCTGCCCGGCCCAGGCCGTCAGGCTCTTGTCATGAGACTTTGATTGATGAAATAAAATATTCCAAAAAAATTGAATATTACTTGTCCTTGGATATTGGTTCATGGCGCACCTTTTGACGGCCTGGGCCGGGGCAAGCTGACTGTTTCTGGGTTGCCCATATCGTCCTTGACCTTGAGGGACCAGTGGTTGCCCGGCCCAGGCCGTCAGGCTTGATGAAATATACCAAAAATTGAATATACTTGTCCTTGGACTCTGGTTCATATGGCGCACCTTTTGACGGCCAGCTGACTGATTCTGGGTTGCCCTCATCCCTCTTGACCTTATAGTAGGCCAATAACTCCTGTAATAAACGGCATTCTTATATTGAATATCGAATAAATAACTAAATTCATGTTTTGAATATCCAATAAGGAAAAAGTAACTAACTTCACAATGAATGTCGAATATCGAATAAGTAACTAACTTCACATTGAATATCCAATATCGAATAAGTAACTAACTTCACATTTTGAATATCCAATAAGGAAAAAGTAACTAACTTCACGCCGGTGATCCAGTCATCAGTGCAGTGTCGACAATGATTTGAAATATGATACTAATTCTACATTCATTCAAGATACAACGCAATGAAAAATACTACAGTACAGTTCTAATTTCAACGCTCCACAACCATGAATAAACTTTGATCTAACTAATTTTATGTTACTTTTTACAGCTCTTACATTATATTTATCTTGACCGTAGAGTCCAGCAACCATCACAGCGCTAGCGCCATCAATGCAGTGTAATACGAATCGCCTCTTATAAATCTTGATTAAAATCGACCCGCATCCACTTCCGCACTTTTTGTTTCGTCCTTTTTCATCCTGTATCGACTAGCTTGCACTAGCTACCAAAATTACTCTAATCGGGCTCTAATCGGGCTCTAATCTCCCCGTTAATCTCTCCCTCTCTCTCTCTCTTTCTCTCACTCTCAATCTCTCCCTCTCCCTCTCCCTCTCTCCCTCTCCCCCCCTCTCTCTCTATCCCCCCCCCCCCACAGCTCAAAGAAGGCAAAAATACAAATCGGTCATCTGCCGTGGTGATTACTATTTTTTGTGCTTTTTTTTTCGTTGAGCATAATCATCATCTACGTCGTATTATTGATGACAAATATATAATGCAAGGCGTAGTGTCTGACTCTGAGCATGGAAACAAGGAAAACGCATCTCACCCACTGGCCATATAGTCTCGAGGAACATGGATGGACAATGCCAGATGTTTTAAGTGGTGGAAGTGGAAGGTGCCCGCCAGCCCCGCCAGACGCCCCCAAAGAGGTCAACAAATTGAGCTAGATCAGCTGGAAAGGACACCCAATGATGAAACCAGACTGAGATACATGAATGACCACTGCCGGCAGGGGCGTCGCTAAAGGGAGGGGGTGGGGGACCGTGGGGGGGGGGGGGGCGGGTGCGACACGCCCACCTGTCAGGACATTGTCGGTAAAATTGCGCTGCCGTCGGGAAAAATGAAAATGGAAGAGGGGGAAAAGGAGAGGGAAAGGGAAAGAAAGAAAGTAAGAAGAAAAGGAAAAAAAGGAAAGAGGAGAGAAGAAAAAAAGCGAAAAAGAAAAAAGAAAGGAGAGGGAAAAAAGGAAAAGAAAGATAATAAAAGAAAAAGGAATAAAGAAAAAAAAAAGAGAAAAAGGAAACAAAAGAAATGGGGGATGAAAGAGAGTAGAGAGAGAGAGAGAGAGAGAGGGGTGTAAGACCCTGAGAGAAGAGGGGTGGGTGTAAAAAAGAGAGGGGGTTGTTAGGTGGAGTCGCTTCGTCGAGGGAGCAAGAAAGTTACGCAAAGTGTTATGTTGCTGTCATCCGCGGTGTCGGTATTCTAGCTTTATCCTCGTGTACTAAATGTAGGTCGGCCGGCATATTATTTTGTTTTCCCCTTACGAACTGTAACTTTTTTATCGGACAAAAAGACATTTTGAAAAATTCAGACAAGGATTAAGAGGCGAGAACGGTACAACGAATCGTCTTCTTTCTTTGATAATTCAATAAAACGTCATAGCTTCCGCGCTTTGCGTGGGAAAGGCGAAACGAGAATTATGAATCGGGAACAGTACAACGAATCGTCTTCTTTCTCTAACAATTTATGTCAAAGCTTCCGCGCTTTGCGCGGGAGGGGCGAAAATAAATTCAGACAAGGTTTAAGAGTAGAGAACAGTACAAAGAACCGTCTTCTTTTCCTAATAAATTAATGAAATAAATAAATTAATAAATTAATGAAACGACAAAGCTTTCGCGCCTCAAGCCCGCGGGAGGGGGAACGGCGACCCCCTTCCTGCCCCCCTCCCCAATAAGGAACGCGCTTTGCGCGCTATATAAGTGATTCGCACGCAACACGTGCTCACTACCCCCCTCCCCCTTAAAATATAATTCTAGCCACGCGCCTGATAGTTTGTAGGAAAATATTTGCTCCCGGCCCCTGGGTTTATATGGTTAAATTTGAAGAGTTTGGGACATTGGCATAAATATATTTGTCGGTAATTGGTGGCTATTTTTGTCGGTAATCGGTGACCTTTACACCCCCCCTCCCCCCCCCCCCCCCCCACTGAAAAGGGTCTAGCGAAGCCACTGACTGCCGGACAGTAATATTAACAACAAAAGAAATGTTAAGTCTTTTTGTTTTTTTAATTTTACCCGGAGTTCTTGATGTATTCTGTTTTCAATATTTTCAACCCCGTGTAGTATAATACAATGGTTTGAAAATATTGAACAAAATAATATAAATATTATAATACAAAATTGATCGTATACGTCGGTGATCCAGGGGCACTCGATGGGCTTCTGTTAATTGCAAGTAATATAATACCGGCGCGATTTTCTGCTCTTTTTTTTTGGGGGGGGGGGGGAAGGGGGACGAAACCCGACATTTTGAAGAGGGCCCTTTAAAAAAAAAAGGGAGATATTCCTCATTGGCTTTGATTCACCGTCGACCCTTTCATGATTTATGAGGCACTATTGAAATTATTCAGCGTTGTTGTTGCTGTTGTTTTTGTACAGCGGTAAGGGCCCTAAGTACTGGCATGGACCTCAATAAAGCCCGTATATTTGATCATGGACATTGATTTGATCATATAAGCAGGCACGTAGCCAGAGTTTGAAGTTTTGGGGGAGGGGGGGGGGGGGGGCAAATACATGTAATCGATCGAGGTAAAAAAAAAAGGGGTCTAAATAAGTTCAACCGATCGTGGAATTTTTTGGGGGGCACGTGCCCCCCGTGGCTACGTGCCTGCATATAAGGGATCACATTAATTATTTATAACGCCAGTGCAGTATATAATCTTGTTGCATTGTACTCCTTAACGTACAAGTGAACGGAGCGACAGAGTTGGAAGATTGTCAGTCCTGAATTACTGAAATTATGGATTCTAAAGAACCCTACAGCCAAATTATCGTATGTTCGAAATTGTGGTTTGTCGATCATGAACAAATGCGGGGCTGCATCCCCCGCAGCCACCACCTCCCTCACCCGTTCCGCGGCACATGGAGCGAATCAAGAGGAGGGCAATACTGCAGGGACGATAATGACCAATACGATTCTGGACGACTCACAAGATCAGATCGCATAATTAAGTTAGCTCTGATATTGCACGAGGGATTGAGCAAGATCTTCACATTGCATGTGAAAGGTTCGTCATTAAAATAATTAAAGAGAATGATTGATGTTTTTATACTGTTGCTATATGATAATAAATGGATGGATGTAGATTATGAAAGAAATTTAAAATGTTTCATAATGATTTGCAAACTATAGATTAGGGATGTTACAAAAAAATTAAATCTCAGAATTCAAGCTCCTGCTTTATGCCATTCGACAGAGCTTGATAAGACCTTTTATTTGATGCCTCATTCATCATAATAGCCCCAGTAATAAGAAAGTTATGCCAATTTAAAACGTCCGGAAATCATGTATTTAATTGCTTTGTTTTCCTTTGTTTTTAAACCAAAAGTTGTGATTTCAAATGTGACCGAAAGATTCTATTTCATGACATAAAATTACCCCAAAATGTATGTAAATACACAAAAAACGCTAATCGGGCCGTCATTTTTGCATGACATTTTCACATTCCTCATCCCAAAAAACATATTTCTAATCGTTAGATTTTGCTGAAATTTCACCAAAAGCAAATTCACATGTTAACCAATCGGTCTAGATACTTTTTTTCAAATCCTGTAGGTAGGATCAGGGTACAGAATGGCACTAAACACGGCTCTTGTGAAACAGTGCAGCAAAACAAACCGCCGAAAACATAAATCATAAAAAGTTTAGTATGAAATGAAAGATAACAATGTCATTCTTCTCATCCAATAGAAATCATGAAACAAAAATCTAATCAGCCCATCAAAAGATCACATTTACGTAGGCTATCCAAATTGGTCTCCAATAGTGCATAACAGCCCCATGGCAGAAACCTTCTTGGCGAAAGCACACACATTGTAACATACCTACAAACTATTCAATTTCAACCGAATTCCGAGGGTTGCCGTTGCGCGCTGGCATTGCATTGTGAATCATTGTCACATAGATCTATTTCATGAAAATCATTTGCTGATTCTGACTAGATCTATACATTAATGAATAAACATTGTTACCTGCCATTGTCAAATAGACTACTAATCTACTTTACTATACAAAATGCATCCTAAAAAGTAATGATTGTCCACATTTTCTGACGTTTCTCTTCTTCGGCGCTCTGCGGGCATGGCGGGGTTCGGGTTCCTGATCCACGCGCTGGCGATGCGTTAAAAGGGATTCCACGTAATAAAAGACCAGAAGTTCAACGTCTACTTTGATGCCTGTCTTCTCAAGGATTTATCGCTCATAACGTGAACGTCTCTGTACAAAGTCAATGTTAAATGCATCAAGAAAATCATTGCAGAACCCGTTTTTCACATCGCCATTGCGCGGATCGGAAAACGGAAATGTCAGTGAAAATGCGGACAATCGTTAATTTTTGCAGACACGTTTTCTGTTTTCTAATTTGCGCGATGGCGATGTGAAAAACGGGTTGACATCATTTACATTTGTTCTCCATGTTGTTTCTCCTTTCCAGGATTGTTGTCGGGTGTACAGTTCAAAGATGGCTAATATAGATGCTGCACAACAGATACTTGGAACAAGTAGTTCTTCTGATAAAAGAATTCCCATAGAATTTTTGGACTATGACTACATTGAGAAATGTACAGATGCAAAAGAACTGGAGAAGATCTACAAAATTCTAAGGTCAGTCCCACAAACTGTCTCCCCTCCACCCTTATAACTTTATTTTTCCGTTCCCTCCTCTCTTATTAGTTCATGTCTTTCCCTTGTTTTTTTTTCCCTTTGTCTTTTTTCCTAGATATTGTTCTGTCTGTTGGTCATTCTCCAAGCTAAATTTCTTCTCTTTCCAGTAGGCCCTGTTAACATTTGTCTCTTATTTATTTATTTTTTGTATTTTGTATTTTATATAGACCTATAATCATTATTTTTTATAAGCGGGGGGGGGGGGGGGGGGGGGGGGGGGGGGGGGGTGGGGGGGGGGGGGTGGGGGGGGGGGGGGGGGGGGGGGGGGGGGGGGGGGGGATGGGATGGGATGGGATGGGATGGGATGATGGATGAGGTTCCATGTTTACAGGCCTACAGAACCCTGTTATGTTGAACTCTGCCTTTTGTGAGGAGCCTGTATTGTTAGAAGCTGACTCTGCTTTTCAAATAATTAATTCAATTTACACATGATAGGACAGCAAGGGGTATACTGTTAAACAAATCCAATTCCAGTAGGACATGCCTGTCTGCCGTCCCTCCTACCCCTTTAAAGATTTCTAATATGTAAACGTGGAGAAGAAATATGCAAATTGACATTTTGTTCTGTTTATCCTCATTGTTTATTTTGTGTGCAAAGACAATGTTTAAGATTAATTATAGATAATCTTTCAACACTGCCACGGCTATAGGATAATTTGTGTCACCAGTACACTCACCACCTTTTTGCAATTATTATTACCCCACTTGTGAAGGACAATCTTTCATCACAAGTGAGGAAAGAGTTTCCGAAAGAGCTTTGCATCTGTAAAAATTCGCTCATACCTTCCTTCCAGTAAACATCAATATTAAAATAGTCTAATAAAGTGATCATTATGGCTTTCGATCTCTATGCTTTGGCTCTGAAATTTGAACTGTATATTTTTCAGTGCTACTGCCTTGAGGGAATTGGATGGATGATTTATACTTTTTCTTGTTATTTTCTGAACAGGTCTGGTACAGAGGGTTACTACCCTGACCTTGTAGACTTCTGTGAGAAAAAGCTAGCAGACATTGCTCCAAAGAGGTACTATCAAACATTTTTATTTTGTGGTTTTTATTTGTGTACCTGTTTAAAATATATGATATCATCGCAATACATGATGGGGGAAAAAGGCGTTGTCTTTCGAACACTTGACCTCTATGCCCAGACTTTACTTTGAACAAAATTTACCCTGATGTACCTTAAAGCCAGTCTGCACTAGTTTGGCCAGGAGGGATTAGACCACCCAGCATGGTCACAGACAGGTGGTTATCTCATCAAATCAGCTCTCAATTTACATAAGAAAAAGGGGATCACGGAGGACCAGTCGTTACCAATTAGGCATTGTTTGCTATATAGAGGGCGTAAGTAGCTATCGGTAGTGCAGTGGGGCTTTAAGTCAAGTATACATCACTTGTTCAACTTCAATTGTTGCAGCACGCAGCAGGAGCGGCTACAGTACATTATTTTGTGGACAGCAACACATTTGTGAGGGTTTACAAACTACACTGATATCGCCTCATCAGCCTACATGTTTATTATTGTCTTGTAGCAAATTACTGAGGAAGGAGGTTACACCAGCTACAGAGTTTGACCTGGGCAAAGAGGAGTGGACAAAAGTCAACAATGACGTCAAGGTAATGAATATGGCTGTATTATCTAAAAATATATTTATTGATTTGTGAAAAGATTACCGTAATTGTAAGAAAAGAGTTTTGTCTTCAAATGGACCCAGTTCTTTTGAAGATTTGTAAGGCCAGTGGAAGATGGATGTGATTGTAGAAAAAGATATTTGGTAGGATCTTCTCATTTACTTTAAAGGTAAAGACCAGTATTGGCAACGCCCCAATTTCAAAAAATGAAATGGAAGCTCTCATTACCAATCATGTGAAAGAATATGTTTTGACTAATACATGATGATAAAAAATTTGCCGGGAAACCGCCTACTAAGTCATATATTTGGTAAATTTATTTCTCTCATGGTCTGGTGAGAGAGATAGGGTAGTCCCATATACATCTTTCTGTGTATAGTGCTTGTAACTTTACGAAGAATGGGCCAAATTTCTTATCATTTTGATGATTCCAGAACCTTGCAGATGCTAGATGCTAGATGATCAACCTTTTCTGATCGATTCCACAACGTTTCTTTCACAATGCAATCGCATGACCATTACTGGTCTTTACCTTTAACCCGTTGCATGCTGAAGTTGGCCATTCCAATAGGCTTAGCACAGGAACCACCCAGTTTCTGTAAGCATCTGGTTACAATATTCCTTTCAACGAGACAGAAAAAAATTCTGGTGAATCTTTTGTTTTGCATTTTCATTAAAGGAATGGGCCAATGACATTACCAAGGAGGAGAGCATAGATGGAGAAGAGATCACGGACGAGAACTTACCACCTGTTCGAAATAGGGGTGTGATAAATACAGCAGGCAAGAAGGTAATATCAATTATAAATCTCTTAAATAGAGATTCATACATCCTGTGCATTACTGGTAGCAGAACTATTAATCCACAAGCACCTTTGGACTTCTTTAGCCTTCTTCCCATATGTCACAGTACACTGCTGAATGAAACAACAACAGCAACAAAAGAAGAAGAAGAGAATATACCCCCCCCCCCCAAAAAAAAATAAGGAGAAGAAGTAAGAATGAGAATAATAGTATTTAAATAAATGAAACAACAAATCCACAGCGAAAAATTGAAAATAAACGGGATGGCAAAAAGATAATGCAACTTCAAATTGTAGTATTGTAATACTTGAGGGTAATTTGTTTTCTCACCCCACTTGCCATTAATTTGCACATCAAAATACAGCTGTGGTTCACTACATCATTATGTGCATGAGCCTTTAAGGTGACCCATGCTGCAATTGAGAAAATGGCGTAGCCCTTGTCAGAATGATACAGTGCGTCCCAGAAAAAACGAAACCGAGAAGTATCGATGTTTTATCATAACTTAATCACAACCATAATTAATGAATGATACATATTTGGAAAGCTTAGAGTCTCCTCTTTCAGTTGATGCTACTCACGTGATGCATATTTCACGCATGAGTGATTAAAAGCAATTTGAAGGAAGGAAACCAAAAAGTAATTTGGCGGGCGGTATCTGAATTTCAAAGAAAAATTCATATTTCTAGAAAGTTCATTTTCTGCTCTTTCATATGATACCTCAATCAAGAAAAATGAGCCAGGAATAACAAAGTTCTGTTTGTTTAAAGTAGCTCTTACATTTCCATAATTTTAACAAACGAATTCGTTTTCACTGGATGCCTGCCGTAGCAAAAAGCAGATTTGACAAAAGACTTAACTCCGTTTTGTTGACAATCACCCATGCACGAAGACTCTCGTCTACGGCTGATTGTCAACGAAACGGAGTTAAAGAGATGGTTCATTGAAATGTGGAAAGTGGGCCAATTACACCTCTACAGATTGCTGAGAACATTAACAAAACGAGCAAAGTACTTTTGAAGCCCTCACTGTTGTGAGGAATAAATTAAATGCAATTTTGTTACCCTTTCCTGAACCCACTCACAAAGTGAATTGACGGCGTTGTTTTACATGCGAAACGATGACGTCACAATATGAACAACCTACACCACACATTCGGGACAATGTTGGATACCCATTGCAATTTTCAGATATGAGTTAACGTTGTTTGTATATTTACCGCCAGTAGTGATATTTCCTCTATTTTTGGCATTTTGAATGAGATACACTGAATAAATGATTCTTTCTACAAATGTTTTGTTTGATTTTTATATTTTTTTCTGTCACACTTGAGCATAAAAATCGGAAAAATAATCACGTACTCTGAGGGCACTTCAGCGTGTATGTGTCTGATCTGGGAAGGCAAAGGACATTTTGCATAAAAATAGGCGACAAATTGACATAGAATTGTCCAGATATTCATTACAAAAATGTGTGATTAGGCTGATTAATCTACATTTGTGATAAATTAAGTTGTATAGGACCTGATAAACCAAGAGAAACAGATCAGTCCGGTTCGCGATTCACGGCTAGCTCGAGCGCCGGGCTAGGGGCTAGGCTGGCTAGCAAGCTCCGCTAGATGTGATGCACGCATAGAGGTCAGTGTATTGCACACATAGTACCTGCACAGAGTATACTACGCACGCACAGCTACTATAGCTACATACGGGAAACTTGAACGCCACATCGACGATATATTCACTCGCTTTTTGGAAGTTATATACCATTTATCTAGACTAACGTCAGATTAAGAACCAAAACCATGCCATGGAGGAGCCTTCTGGAGTATACTCAAGTATGTTTCCGTCCATATCTATATTTCCAGGGGATTTTGATCAAGGTAAACAGCGTTAGGTATAAATGGGTACGGTACTCGAGAGTCAATGCAATACATGTGAATCGCACGCAAACTGCATCTCGCACCGTCGTCAATCATTTCAGCTGAGCGGCCCGCTGTTCATATTGTGACGTCACTTCAAAAATCGGCTGACTTACGATGTTTTCGGGGCGTTGAGTGGGTTGATTTTTCGTCAAGTTCAATCAACTTTTAAAAATTTCGCTCGAATGTACATGTTACACAAATGTAATGATTGTACTCAGTGTAATTTTTCGATTGCAATGATACCAAATTAGGTCAAGTTTGAAATCAATAAATCATCTCTTTAAGTCTTTTGTTAATTTCGTTTATTGACACGGCAGGCAGCCAGTGAAAACGAATTCGTTCAATAAAATTATGGAAATGCAAGCACTACTTTAAACAAACAGAACTTTGTCATTCCTCACTCATTTTTCCTGATTGAGGTGTCGTAGGAAAGGGCAAAAACTCAACTTTCTAGAAATGTGAATTTTTCTTTGAAATTCAGATACCGCTCGCCAAATGTCTTTTTGGTTTCCTTCCTTCAGATTGCTTTTAATCACTCATGCGTGAAATATGCATTATCTGAGTAGCATCACATAAAAGAGGAGACTCTAAGCTTTCCAAATATGCATCATTCATTAATTATAGTTGTGATTAAGTTATGATAGAACATCGATACTTCTCGGTTTCGTTTTTTCTGGGACGCACTGTACATTATGAAATAACATCTCTATGCGCTTCCAAAAAGCTTTGGAAATTATTACCCTAGCTTTAGCTCCGGCAGCCTTATTAACGCACAGTGCATTTCAAGGAATAATCCTACCAGCTACCCATTTACCTCACCTGGGTTGAGTGTGGCAAATGTAGATCAATGTCTTGCCAAAGGACATTAGAGCCGCGGCGGGACTCGAACCGGCACCGCAGACCTTGTGATCGACAGTCCGGTGACGTATCCACTCGACCACAACACCTCTACATAATCATGTTTACTTCTCTCAACCTAAAGCAATTTTGTTTTATACTTTAAACCATATATCCCATCCTATTTTTGTTCCCCTCTGTAATATTCATCTTTTTATCCCTCACAGAACAAATCTTCCAAGGAGTGGGGGAAGCCTTCATCGGAGCGGATCAAAGGCTCGGACTTCAAGCAGTGGGACAAGTATGATGCTGATGAAGAAGAAGCCAAAGTGGAGGACAAGGACGAGGGCATGAAAGCTGCCTACGAGAAGCTGGCTAGAGCACGATCAGCCACGGAGGCCACAGCAGAGATTGATACAAGTGGTAATTATAATAATAATATGTCTTGTTTACCCAGGGTAGCCTCATCAGAATTGATACTGTTCTCCCTGACGGCCCTGCATTCACATCATTACCCCGGCTTTAACTGCGCTACCATGAAAAGGTGCTCAAGCATTCAAGGAATTTCTTCCTACCGGGTACTCATTTACCTCATCTGGGTTGAGTGTGGCAAAGGTAGATTAATGTCTTGCCAAAGGACATTATTGCTGGGGCGGGACTCGAACTGCGAACCTTGTGATCCACAGTCTGGTGACATATCCACTGGACCAGGACACCTCTAGATGAGTTTTGCGAATCTGATAAGGTACTGAGCTTAAAAATGAATGGAAGAAAAAATGTAATCTCTGTGACTGTTGAATAAAAACATATCTTGGGAGTGTGTGAGTTATTTGTGTTGTTGTGTAAAATGCCTCTGCCCCTTGGGGGGGGGGGGGGGAACTGAGCAATTGTCATTATATTTGATTTCATTGCTCTTATCAGGTATGTCGGACCGAGAACGGGAATCTGTGGCAAACAGAGAGAAGGACAAAGGAAATGAGGTGAGTGTTGACACCCATTATGCCAATTTGTTTTTTGCTGCAAATCCAGTGTATTAAAGATAATCATCAGAATTTATACTGTCACCCTACACTGGTTCCATGCCTAAAGCATTGTAGATGTAAAATTTAATGATAACTAAAGGGGTGGTCACACATACATGAAATAAGGTAGTTAAGCATAGTGGAAGCCTCTGTAGCTTGAAGGGACTTGGTAACATTGTTCAGATTGTTCTGAAAGTTTGAGTCAAAGCAGACCATTGTTAATGATAACAATTGGGAAAACTGATCTGATCAATTCCTTAATTCTCCAAACTATATTATTATAATTTAATTGAAATTTAGGTGAATGCAAATCGTCACAAAGCAATGAATTTGCTCTATATGATGTATCGTAATCAATTTTGTTTAATTTGTTGGTCATTTATACCAAGCTAGGATTTTCTCTGTAATAAGCATTACATGCTAGCAACAACAAGTATCATGGTCAGGACCACTCGATTCATCTTTAATTTCATTTTTGTTGTTGTTTTCTGTTTTACCCAGGCATTCCGTGCCAGTGATTACCAAGAAGCTATTCTCTACTATACCAGGAGTCTCTCAGTGGTAGCCTCTGCTCCTGCCTTCAACAACAGGTCCCTAGCAAGTGAGTTTTTGGATCAGGCTCCTAAACCCCAACCATTTTGTCTTGTCCTTAAGAATGCAAGATGACATGTTCCTTACCCAGGCTACCTGGCCGGGTGCGCAAGTGTCAAATTATTGTATGTATTCATTATGTTATGTCCTATGTACATTGTATGTTGTTTCCTGATTTTTTTTCTTTTGAAAGTGCCAAATAAATAATGATAATAATATTAATAATGATAAAGGAATAATGATGATAAATCGTAGAGAGATTCCTAAAGTGGCATATGTATTAAAATAATCAATTGGATCACATTGGAATAGGTTGCTTTTTTCTTTTTAATCCTTGATTATTTAAGGAATATGAAGATTTAAATGTAATATGAAGAACAAACATGGATATTGAGGAAATCTTTAATGTTGATATTGGAATTGGGTTCATATTTTGTGACATTCGATAACACTTCTTGCATGAATGATGGGAAACTGGTCATCTCTGTATGAATCCTATTTGATGTAGAGAATTCATTAGTCACATGGTTAGCAGGGACGAAAGAAATCCATCCAATCATGTCTCATGGAATGTTATTTGTAGTGCATGATTGTAACCTTTGTGGCACTGTTAGAGTTTTATAGTCTTCAGTGTATTCATTAGCTCCCCGCACATTATACGATCCTCCTGTGATTCAAAGAAATCCCTGTTGCATTGGTTACCATGGAGATTTAAGCAACTATCATCTCCATCGAGATTCTGAGAAATGATAGGAATATTAACGATCCAAATTTTAGTTCATTTCAGCATTCTGGTCAGCCTAAAAGCGCAGTCGGCTTTAGATCGTGGTGTTAACTGTTACTTATTTTCTTTACAAAGGAATTAAACTCGGAGAGTATGAAGGAGCAGAGAAAGACTGTACTAAGGTGCTGCAACTAGAGCCTACCAACATCAAGGTAGAGTAACCTTCTCATAAACTTAAGTGCCATTTCTTTTAACTTTGTGTAGTTTTTTTCTTCTCAGTCGGGTGCTAAAAGTATTATAACAGTCCCATTCAGATTTTGTCTTTCCTCCATTTTATGGGCATACAAAACAATAAAACACACACACACACACAGACATTTTGAACTGTCAAATCCTTATATGATGAAGTATCCTGTAGGTTTGGGTTTTTATTCAATACAATTTGAAATTTCTCTCCAAGAGCTTCATTTGCCTCACAGAAAACATTATAATCTTTTAGGGAATACCCTTTCCTCCTGAAGGCCATTAGGGTCACATTTATGTGTGTTTGTGCATGCCTTGTTTAGCAATTACGTTTGCACAGGTATTGATTGGGTATTTATAGAAATTGGGGAATTCCAACCATGTACAATCTGGATTGTGCAATAGTATTCCAGCACATCTGTTTCACAGACACAAATGACACAAACTGTCCACAATGTAGTAGAGGATCTTTGAAATTCACATCTACTTCATCTTTACCCAGGAATTACATGTATTTTAAGACAAGTTTTGTGGTATGACAAACTCATGTAGCTAGTAATAACTACACTTTCATGTGATATACATGTGTTTATGTGTTGGTGAGTATACCTTGTATTGACATGTATGATGTTATGTGCTATATATGAACATGACATTATTGTTGTTGTTATTTTCATTATTAGTATTTTAATAATTATTCTTATGATTTATTTTATTATTATTAATACTATGATTGTTATTGTTGTTATTATTATTATTATTATAAATATTATTCTCTTTAATATCAATAATATTATTATTGATATTATTACTATTGATATTATTATTATTGTTGTTATTAATGTTATTATTATTAATATTGAAATTGTTATTAATATTATCATCATTATTATTTTATGTTTAAGTTTATGTGAGAGGATTCATTTATTCTAATCATTTTTGAAAGGCAATAAAATGTAAGAAATGTCACCTGCAGTATACCTAAATGGTTCCAGGCATGCACATATGTGTAACGTAGTAATTGATCTGCCAGATTAATATTTACCACTCCTCAAAGTTTCTTGTGTATTTCAGCTCAAATGATATGGCTATTGCTATGATTTCTGTTGTGTTTAGTACTTCAAAGTAAAATGATTTAATGTACATGAAAAATCAGGATGGTAGTGATCATAATCTATCTTGAAGTGTAAGTATTCAATAATCGATTTAATAATAATAATAATAATATTCTGTGTTTATATAGCGCTCAATACATCGATCCAACCTAAGGCTTTACAGATATATTATTACCCTGGTCATCGGATTCAGGCTTACCCGCACACAATGTATGCACATTTTCCACTCCCTGGGGAGCATTCCAGCCAGTCGCCATTTTACAAGCGCACACTTGCTCGTCCAACCACATGAACTTTCGCATTCAAAGTTCATCCACTTTTAATTTTTCACTTGAAGATTGATTAAAAACATTGCACATTTGTATTTTGCAGCTCTTTTGCGGAGAGGAACAGCCAGGAAATCTCTGAAGAATTACGAGTTGGCACTCAACGATCTGCAGGCTGTACTTAAAGTAGAACCCAACAACAAGCAGGCTTTGGTGAGTGCCAGTTATCATGTTGGCTTGAAATCTTTTACAAGGCAATCTTGTATTGAATATTGTCTCCATTACTTTATTGCGCTCGATTGGGGTTTAATTTGTAGTGATAAGCCGTGTATATTCATTTCATTTTTTTGTTTTTCATATTCTTTATGCCCTTAAAATTCAAAAGCACATATAAACAAATCAAGGTTACAAAATTGAAGTTGACATGATATAAACAAAATACAAAACATTCATACAAACAAACAGAGTTCAGTTTTGCAGAGATGCTATAACTTCATGGAGAGAAGCAAAAATAACAATAATAGTTTTGCAAGTAAATAAATCAACAACAAAAAATTGCAATTTTGTTTCAACAATCAACCCCCCCCCCCCCCATGTCACAATCAGGAGGAAAGATTCACTGTCCATGTCCAAATAATTTGTCAGGATAGAAAGACAAAAAATCTTTTCATAAGGCTCATTTTACTTTGATTAAAATTATTAAAGACTGCAATGTACACTTGAGTTACAAAGCAAAACTTAATTAGAATACTGGAAAACTAGGATATTTTGAAAAGGATGACCTCTGATAGGAAATAAGAAGTGGAATCTAATGAGTAGATTCTGCATGTATTACCAGGGAGTGGAGATCGTGCACACATTGTGTGTGGGCAAGTATTGAATCCAATAGTTAATCTGTAAAATGCTTAGAGACATTTGTATTAAGCGCTATATCAAAGTGGAATATTATTATTATTATTATTATTATTATTCTGTTATATACTACACATTCTCTGTATTTTGAGTCATTTTTATTTGTGTTCATTTTTCCTTAGGACATGGTGAACGATGTGGTAACTAAGATGGGGAAGGATAAGACGCAGGTCGGGGACAAGCTTTCCAACGGTGAAACCAAGGAAACCAAAGCCAAGTCTGGAGGCAGGAGACTAGTCATCCAGGAGGTGGAGAGCGGCGAGGAGGAGGAGGACGATGAGGAGAATGGGTCTCAACGACAAGCAAGCAGTGGCACCAGTGAAACGGACGGTGGCACCTCCAGCAAGTCCAAGCCACCTCCTTCATCTGATGCTTCTACGGACCTTGCTCATGTCAAGAATGCACCCCAAACATTGAAAGAGGTCCCAACACCTACCCCGCCCAAGCCTGCTCCATCCCTTCCTGGTGCAGTGGTTCTTCTCAAGGATGATGGCAATGACTTCTTCAAGCAGGGGCAGTATGGAGATGCTAATGACCGCTACAGCAAAGCCATCAAGACTCTGGAAAAGGGTGAGCTCTCGGTCATTTAAATGATCTTTTAGATCTATCTTAATTAATTGTTTTAATCATCAAATGTGTGTATTAATTTTGTTATCTCTGAATTCCAGGTGTTTTTTTTTAAAGATCACTTCTTTTAGTATTATGTTTATCAGATCAAGAACACTTGTAATTTTTTTAAAATTATTTTTGAATTCCTTAGAGTTGTCCTTTTTTTGTTGTATATTTAAATGTTTTAAACTAGCATTTATTCAACTGTTCCCTGAAGCATTGCTTTTGGTGTTACTTACTGATTAACTGGTAAGAAATGGTCGAAGTTTAAAGTGACTCAGTAAAATTGCCTCAGATTCTGAAAAAAAATCCTGGATTTAGCTCATGCTGCAATCATTATTTTAAACCTTAAGGTCAGTCAGGAACCCCATGACTTTTACAAGCCAATCTCCTGTCTGATAATCAAGATATTTATGATTGGAAATTGAAATCTCATTTTTGGTTTTCCTAACGGGAAAAATGAGAATAGTAGAACCTGTCACTCAAAGATTTTTTGAGGCCCTTCATGATCATTTTGAAGCGCAATATTTTTAGGGCTTCACAGACACTGATAACAGGTAGGGCCATGCATCTCAGATTTAACATTGTTTAACGATGCCTTTAAAGCTTGTTTTTATACCCTCATTCAACTGTTTCAACAGACAGGGAAGTGTACCCCATGGGATTGTCGACTCTCTTCAGCAACAGGGCATCCTGTCATCTCAAGTCCGGCGATCCCAAAGCCTGCGTTGAGGACTGCACATCGGCTCTGGACCTCAACCCTAACAACGTCAAGACGTACTTAAAGCGGGCCCAGGCGTACGAGATGCTCGAAAAGTGAGTAATAGGCTTTAAATTATTCCCATCAGTCTACAAAAAATTAGGAACTGTGTTGGGGTTAGTGCTCTAGTTATTGCTTACTGCAGTTACCCATGGTGATCCCCCATGCGAAACACATTGCATAGTATGCATCATGTATGTATCATTTCATTGATACATTTATTCTACACAGGCTAGCTTGTCTGGTATTACTGAAAGTTTTAAATGTTGAAAGTGATGAGGGAGTGCCCTGGATAGCATGGTATTTGGACTGTTTCTATTTTATATTTATAACTCATTTACTATAAATCTTCGGGCTGTATTTGATGATTGTTTGCTGTTCGAGTTCTAAGTTTGAGAGAAGCATTTTAATAATAGTATAGAGTAGATTAAATTTATTCCTGTTTACCATCTGTTTTTGACATTAACATTAAGAACAGTGTAGTTGCATATGTGACCCGGCACCACAAAACCACCAAAAAGTCGCAAAAAATTATTTTCCTGATTTCATCTGATTATGAAAGAAGAAGTTCTCCTCATTAAAATGGTATATTACTTGTCCAAATTGAAGCTTCCTAACCCTTTCAATTTAGTGAATGAAAAGAGCTGGTGAGGGAGGTTACTGGTATTAAATTGTGAGAAAGAGAGCTTTAAAGTTTGGGGCTATTCAAGCATGCGGAGCAAGCAAACCACAGGGAAATCAATAGAAGGGTGAATCAAAAGGCCATAGCAACCACTATGAAGAGATTTTCAGATTAGGCTGAAATTTGGCCTGATGGTCAAACATAGTCTGTTCATTATGTTTCTGAGGTTTCAATGTGTGGACTTAAGTCTTTCAAAAGTTATTATGTTGTAAATGTATAGAGTTGTAATTGGACAGATTAAGTGAACTGCAACATAGTGCCGAGACACCTGCACTAGACAATGCCTATTCATGGTGGACCCGGAGTCTTTTTGTTCCCCCTTACATAACACTGCTTGTCACCTATCTTGTTTTGTATACATCTGGGCAATTATTTGTAACCACATTATCAGGAATTCTCTCGTCGCTGTCTTGCCCGAAGTGTTCAGTAAGCAAAGCTGTAAGGTTGGCCTGATCCCCCGCAGCTAGCCCCCGCATCATCGCTTCGTTGACCGCCCGAGCTACCCGGGCATCTGCGTTGGTGCACCCTGGTACCATCCCACGGCTCTGCTCACGTACAAAACCTGGCATTGTAACGACGTTGTAAACTTTTTCGCAACTTGTCACTCTCAAATGTATAAAATATAATAATGTTCTTACTCTTGATCAACAAATTCTGGATATGTGATGTACAATCAGTATCGAAGTCGTTAACGGAGAATATAAGACGAACGCAAATCTGGAACTCGGATGTGAAAGCGGATACAAACAAAATGGCGCGCCGCACTGATTGCTATAACGGACCAATCACAGCCCGCGTAGCACGACCCGTTAGCAACGACCGACCATTTCCGGACTACGATAATTTCGCTCGGGAAAAGTGATCAAATGTTGGAAGAGACCGAAGGCTGTGCGAAAAAAAGTGGTCTAGAAAAACCGTTTAAAACACATCTTCTACTATGTTTTAGACTTCCAAATTTTGATACTAGGTACAAAAAAGACCACTCTTTCAGAAAATGCAAAAAAACAAAAATCTATTTTTTTCACCTAAATTGACATTTTAGCTGATTATGGAGAATCGCTGGTTGCGACTTTTTGTTGGTTTTGTGGTGCCGGGTCACATATGTAGCATATCATTTTCTATGATGCTATTCTTGTAGCATGAGCTCCCAAGTATTCAGAAGATGCCTCTCCAAATGTGTTCTTGTCTTGCTCCTTGAATAGATACGACTATGCCTATGTGGAATTCAAGACAGCGATGAACTACGACATGTACAATACCAATGCACAAAATGGAGCCAGCAGGTAAGTAATTTTGCTTTAATAGTTCTAAATGAACATATCCGAGGGGTCAGTGACACAAAGACGTAACTCCATTTTGGCCGCTTTGAGAAAAAGTGGATTATGTGTCACTGATCAGTTAAGTCTATGTTTCACTAGCCATGGGTATAGAAATAGAAAATTGCCTACGATGTGCTAGTAAAAAATCAGAAGACGAAGTGAAATGTACCACCATCCATTACTGCAATGCGTATAGACAGCTAGCTCGGTGACAACCGGCTGCCGCGCTGCGCTACGCTGGCCGAGACGGCACGGCACAGAACAGCTGCACAAAATAGACCGGAAGTTACTAAGTCTCCAAGCTATCCCAGAGTGCATTTGAAAGGGGAGGGGGGGGGGAGGGAGGGGGGGGGGAGGGGGGGGGGGGAGGGGGGGGGGGGAGGGGGGGGGGAGGGCTAACATCTGGGCATTTGGGGGTATTGGCATTAGCGAAAATTGGTAGTGAAAATGGCATATCAATTCACTCCTTTTACATGGCAAATTTTTGCTTTGCCTTTTTTTTATTCACATGGATTCAATATATATATTTTGTCAAAACAACCTTTTTTGATTTTATGATACATCAATATGTCGAAAAGAAGAAGGAAAAAATAAAGGTTAAGGAACAATATTTGCAACCTCTTTTCCCATGCACATGTTCTGTCATATGCTCATTCGTATTTGTTCATTTATTCCCATGTGTGCATTCATTCATTCATTCAGTCAATCTCCTTGTATTGATAACATACAGGATGCTACCCATTTTGAAGGATAAGCATGGGAAGCAATGGAGAGACAAATTACCCTCGGTACCCAAATTTCCCAGCGTTCCCTGGCCAGCCTACGTGACCTCTAACCTTGGCTCCTCCACCACGTCCGCCACTTCTACCACCACCACCATGACAACAGATTCCGGGACTCACACCGGCTCTGTGTCTACCCCAGCAAAGGTGCAGACCACCCAACCAGGTTAGTACAGCCATGGACCTAATACGGATGGAAATTCAACGTGATTCTTTCGTTGATCCAATGATAGTCACCGCCTTCTGATTATGTGCATCTTAATAAGAACATTCAGCTGTTTTAACAATAACAACTGCGTAGGCATTTTCGGTCATTGACAAGCGAGCAGTTTCCCTCTCTTGGATTTTGTTTGGATGGTGTGCTCTGTAAGAGTGTGTCTTAAATAAAAACATACCCAAGGGGGAGCAGCAAGGTTGGAAAGCAGACGATTTTGGTGATATGAAATGTATTATTACTGATTTACACACTTTCGCACACACCCATGACCTTATAAAACAATTAGAAGGCCTAATCTTTATAAGCCCTGTGGGTTGTAACTCTGGAATATTATGAGGAAATAGGGGGAAATGGGATTTTAAATCACAACCAATCCAACTATAAACTCCATCTAGTATATCAACATGTTTTTAAAAAAAAAATACAGTACACGGAACAACAATTTCCGATTATAAGCCAGAACTGCACATCGATTTTTCATGATTTAGGCGAGTAATTATCTTCTGCGCATGTAGATTAACATGTGCAAAATCACTATCTTGATTCTGTCCCGGCTTTTTGGCGGTGACCATCATGAGATCAAAGTGAAGAAACATGAACGGAATGTTATTGAGACGACATTGACGGAGACAATCACAATGAATTTGTTAAGAAAATGATGAATGTCCATCCGTAATAGGTCCATGGTGCAGCCATCCACAGCAATAATTCAATTGAAGTTCAGTTTCTTTGTGAAAGGAATGTAGAGAAGTAGCGCCCTATATAGAAAACAATGCCTAATCCCCCATGGCCCCCTTTTTCTTATGTTAATTGAGAGCTTATTTGATGAGATAACCACCTGTCAGTGACCATGCAGGGAGGTCTAATCCCCCCTGGCCAAACTAGTGCAGATAGGTTTTAAAGGGGGTAATTTCAAATTCATTAAAACTACAGCCAGATCAACCTATAATATATGCAATGGCATAGCATCCTTTATCTGTTCATTCATGTATTAGATAGAGCTCCGTCTCCCAAATATTATGAAACAATGATTTATACATATCAATAAGATTATTGCACCATGAATGTTGATGTGTAATGAGTGTTTTCAACATATGTCCAAATGAAATGACTTCGTGTTTCATTTGAGCTTTGCAATGAGCTTGAAAAGAAATGTTGGAAGCTAAAGTTTCAACAGCAGGCTGTGTTCAGAGCAGTTAGGCCTTTTTTTGTTTAGATGGCAATGAAACAAAAGGGAACTTGTCTACAGCATCCCAAGAGAACCATTGGAATCCACTCTTCTTTTTACTTTCTACTCGCTCTGAAGTTCGGTTTAGCTGTCCAAACAAAGAATATGAACCCATCCCATCTTTTATTTTTCTAAATGCTTTGAAATTGGATTTAGCTGCCAAAACCAGTACTGCACCCCCTGTGGCAGAAGTCCCTTCATCATCATCTACCACCCCTTCTGCTGCAAAGGCCACACCCAGTGCCCAAAAGGGAGCTCCGCCCACTTCTGAAGGGGGCGTGTCATCACCCAGGAAGACCACTCCTACTAGCAGTCCTTCCCCTGCATCACCATCACAACCGTCACCAGGGGGAGGAGCAGGGCAGAAGAAGAGTGCTCCGGATAAACCAAAGACGAAGGATGAGAGGTTCCAGGAATTCAAGGGTCAGGGCAATGACCTTGTGAAGAAGGTATTGTGGTTTATCTTCCTCCTTTTTCTCTTCCTTGTCATCATAGTCATCATTATTGTCATCATCTTTAGTCTTGATTAAATTTCCTTTATTCTTAACATTAGGAATAGCATCTTTAATCATCCTTAGCATATTAATCACCTTTACTGTCAACATTACTGTCATCTTTCATCATAAACGTCATAGTCATCATCCATAGCCCTCAAAATTCATTCTTTATGCTTACTTTCATTTCTCATATTTCTTTTATTATTGTTGTTCTTCTTCTTCAAACTTGCTTTAGGTGCTCTTTTTTCTCATTTTGTTGATTCAGTATCTTTAAAAGTACTATGTCCCATTTATAGGCCCCCAAAAAGAAAATGTTAAATTCCAGCGGCATTTGAAAGATAATACTAATTTAGAGCTTTTCTCAACTGTTGGTTGTTGAATCGACTTTAGGGTTTGAAATCCTTTCAGTAAATAGTTGTGATTGTCAGACCCTTATTCTCAAATGTTAAGTAATTACACCTCCATGCAATTATACTTTAATCAGAGATATGCCAAACACTGTTCTGTATCTTTTATATGGTAATTCTGTTTTTCTATCTCCAGGGAAAGTACAGTCCAGCCATCGGCTGTTATAGCCGTAGTATAGAGGTAGACCCTAGCCAGGCTGTCAGCTACTCCAACAGGGCTCTCTGCTATCTCAAGCTGGACCTGGTAGAAAACACTCTCTCTGCAAGGAAATTCTCTTGGGACCCGTTTCACAAAGCCTCTTTTCAATGACAAATGATAAATATCAGTGACAAATCTGCTGATAACCAATCAGAAGCAAGGATTTCAGTAGCTTATAACAAAAACTGTCATTTGTCACTGATGATAGGTTTTGTGAAACACCCCCTTGGTGTTTCGTCTAAGATAGAATCAGTAATGAAATATTGTTTTCATATGCTCTGTAATTTTTGTGTATTGGAAGTCTTTTAGCTCATGAAGTTTCGTATATCATGTTTTATTCTGGGAAAGTTCATTTTGAACTGGTAATTGGAATCAAAGGAGATCAGTGTATGAAAACATGAGGACTCCCCTCCCATTAACATAATATTCTCTTCTGTAGGTTATTTTTCTAATAAATATTAATATAAGTAAAGATTTACTTTCTTTATTACTTACCGGTATATAAGTCGGACGAATGCTACAGTAATACCCAGTATACAGTTAAATCTAACATTGCAGTAACTCTCTTTGTGAAAGTCTGTACTGAACCACTAGCTTTAGTGTATATTTGAGGTTTGGGGATGGGACTGTCTCTCCACAAACCAATACCAGACAAAAGAGGAGGGGGGGGGGGGAAGTGAAGAAAGGAGACAATCCTGAGTAGGATAAGACCAATAGCGGTGTATCATTTTTGATGTAGTAAACAGTGATAAAAATTGTAATAAGGAGCCACTTACAAACTGTTTACTGACTCTAGTCCCTAAGTAAATTGGAAAACTGCAGAGCTCCCTAATCTATTAAAGACAACAGATGTTATCACTTGACCGAGATGAAGCCATTTTTTTACAAATGATCTTATGAGGTTACTCCGTCTTCTTACTTTACCCATCACCCAGCCAGAAGATGCAATCGAGGACTGCAACGAGGCACTGAAGAGGGACCCCAAGGGAATCAAAGCTCTCTATCGCAGAGCCCAGGCAAGAAAGGTAAGGAATTAGCTGCTTTGATGGTTTCTTAATGTGAGTCATGGCCAAGGGAGCACGGCCGTGTCGTAAAACACCTACTCCTGCAACAGTGGCTACCTGGTAATTTCCTACTCTAACTCAACCCTGGACCTAAAAATCCACCCAATCCTATGCAATCCAATGTTATGCAACAACCCCAAATGAATCATGTGCTCTCAAAGAAAAGGATTGTAATAAAATTCAAATAAAAAAAAACTATAAACTACTTATAAAATAAAAGTAGATTTAGTGGAAGCAATTTTGAACAAAGAAGTTCTGGCAGCATTTTTAAAGCAATCTCGATCTGAAATATTGTGAAAATCTTGTGCCAGTTGATAAGGTCCGGCAAACACTAATGACAATCCCTCCTTGAATATAGTTTTATGATGTTGTACAGAGTTTTCCTCTTTGTGTCTTTTTAGATGTTGGGCAGTTTCCGGGAGAGTGTTAAAGATCTGATGGATCTGCTCAAGATAGAACCCAACAATGCACCTGCAAAGAAGGAACTAGACATGGTGAAAGATGCCTGGAGAAAGGTGAGTGGTGCTTAGGAGAGAGATGGAGGTAGAAAAAGAGATTGAGAGAAGAATGGAGTGAGGGAGGGATGGAGAGAATGATGGCATGAGGGAGGGATAAGGAGAAGGATGGAGGGAGGGAGGTAGAGAGAGAGAGAGAGAGGAATTGGCTGAAATACGACGTAAAAGGCGCTATTTCGTTTTTTTCAACGTTTTTTTTTTCAAATTTGTCAAAACATCTAATATTGGTGGTGGTACACAAGTATTAGAAATCGTTATATTTCAGCCGTCTCTGAACCGATTTTGATCAAACAAAGATAATTTTGTCATTTAAATATTATGTTCTTTCAAATTTGACACTCAGTTTTTCATTATCTCACAACAAAATTATTTTGTGTAGCGTCCTCTGCAACAGAACTCAACTATCCCTTTAAGGGTGTTTGTGTGGAATTTGTGAAAAAACTGAGAAGGAGGCGTTCCATGGATTTATCAGGTGGTGTCGTAGGCCATTAGGTACAAAATTATTCCCCAAAAAATTGAGATACAAGGTTTTGTCACCCCACCGACGATATGTTTATAGAACCGTAATACATACGAGTTTGCAGAGATCTCAATGAACTTGTATTCACAAAACCATCATAATTACAAGTGACCCAAGATCCCATTGAAAAATGTGTTAATTTCAATACATGCCTGTCAAGAAGATATCACTAATTCTGCGTTCATGATGGTTTTTGTGAAATGCTGCCCCCAAATGACAAATATAGTATTGGGGCAGGGGGAGGGGAGGGGGAGGGGTAACTGGAAATTAATCAGGAGTTTGGACCAAGAACAAAAGTATTGGGAATACATGCAGAATGGTGGTTCGTGAGGTTCGTTTATTCTTCTGTTTACCTTTAATGTTCATAGGACATGAGGGATAAGCAGAACCAGGCAGCTCAGGAGAGCAAGCCGAGCAAAGGAAAGACGAGTGCAGAAAATGGCGTAAACAAGAAGAAGAAACCTGGGAAGAGAATGCAGATTGAGGAAGAGGATGCGAGTAGCGATGAAGATAAGGTGAGTAAATCTTTTTCTCATTGTATACATTAGGGTCATTCCATGTCAAATCACCCAATGGTTTTAACCCGACCATTTTTGATTTTGATGAAACTTTGTGTACTTGTTGAGTGTGATCTCACAGCACCAAATCCAAAATTTTAGCTCAATCGGGTGAGGGGTTTGGGAGATACAGCCAACTAAATTTTGAGATTTTTTCAAAAATGGGGGTGGCGGGCCTTCCTTTGAACCCTTGTATTTCGGGACCTAATGGGTCAATCTTCACAAAATTTGTATTATTGGAAAGGGTATTCAATAAGGATTCCAAATCTGCCGCCATTTTGAAAATTTGTATATGTTGGGGTACTTTGACCTCTTGACCTAAGATTTGACCTTGAAATTGACCTTGTGGATCACGTAACCTTGACAACATTTTTCATGAAATGCAATCTCTGACATGTTCACTAAAACATATAAAAGTTTCAGAGATATAATATTTTTTGTTTAGGAGCAATAAGGATTGAAAGTATCCGTACTTACAGATATTCACAATAAACCCTATTATAATGTATACAATACATGCAATATGCACAGTACAACATACAGTACATGTACATGTACATGTACATCTTCAACATGCTTTTTTGTTCTAGGCATATCCATTCTAAGTTCATATAGGCCTAAAGGGTTAACAGGATGTATGGCTTTAGGCCTCTGAGTCGGTTCTAGGATAATTACCCCCCCCCCTGGAAAACTAACCCCCAGGAAATGTCCCCCCCCCCCCCCCCCGAGGAAAATTACCCCCCGAGGACTATCACACCCATAGGACAATTACCCCCAGAAAATTACCTTCTAGGACAATCTGTCCCCCCCCCCCCCCCGAGGACAATTACCCCCCGTACAATTACACCCTAAGACAATTACCCCCCGGACAATTACCCCCCCCCCCCCCTTATTCGTTAAAGGGGAAGTCCATCCTGACAATAAGTTGGTTTTAATCAAAGCAGATTTTTTTGGGGGGAGGTAATTTACCTTGGGGGGTAATTTTCCAGGGGGGGGGGGGGGGTAATTCGTCGGCCAGGTGGCAGAAGGGCGTAAGCGCGCGAGCGACTCGAAAACTACTTTTCAAATTATTCGCATTAAAAGATTTGTTTTATATTTAAACTGCTTTCCGTCCCGAAAATTGGTTTAAAACATAAAGACTAATAGAAATGTTGTAGTAGAACACAGCCACAATTTTTTTCTCGGAAATAAATCAGTTTTATAAAAGTTTGAGGCGATTTAGTGCTATAACGCCCTTTTGCTTAATGTTTCATTATTGACCTGAAATTTGAGGTAACGCCCTTCTGCCAGCCAGGCGACGAATTGTCCTCGGGGGGGGGGGGGGGGGGGGGGATAGATTGTCCTAGGAGGTAATTTTCTGGGGTTAATTGTCCTCTGGGTGTGATAGTCCTCGGGGGTAATTGTCCTCCCGGGGTGGGGGGGGGGGGGGGGGGGTTAATTATCCTAGAACCGACTCAGAGGCCTAAAGTCTTACATCCTGTTAACCCTTTAGGCCTATATGAACTTGTCATTTTATTTCTATTCAAGTACTGCTGACATTTAGAACAAAAAAGCATGTGGAAGATGTATGTTGTACTGTGCATATTGCATGTATTGTATACATTATAATAGGGTTTATTGTGAATATCTGTAAGTATGGATACTTTCAATCCTTGTTGCTCCTAAACAAAACATATTATATCTCTGAATCTTTTATATGTTTAAGTGAACATGTCAGAGATTGCATTTCATGAAAAATGTTGTCAAGGTTAAGTGATCCACAAGGTCAATTTCAAGGTCAAATCTTAGGTCAAGAGGTCAAAGTACCTCAACATGTACGAATTTTCAAAATGGCGGCAGATTTGGAATCCTTATTGAATACCCTTTCCAACAATACAAATTTTGTGAAGATTGACCCATTAGGTCCCGAGATACAAGGGTTCAAAGGTAGGCCCGCCACCCCCATTTTTGAAAAAATCTCAAAATTTGGTTGGCCGTATCTCCCAAACCCCTCACCCAATTGACCTAAAATTTTGGATTTGGTGCTGTGAGATCACACTCAACAAGTACACAAAGTTTCATCAAAATCAAAAATGGTCGGGTTCAGATTTTCAGATTTTTTGGGTGATTTGACATGGAATGACCCATTACATACATTGGCATGATGATGATGTTGACACATGCAGTGGCTGTCCAGGTGTAATCAGCATTACCAACTTCCGATTATGCTTCTGCAACCCTTGTTATCACCTGTGCTATCTCTGGGCTTTATTTTGTCAAAAGTATAGAATTAGGGTCAGGTTGCTGATGAAGTGTGTTAGGTTTAAGCTTAGGGATGGGGTTAAGTATAGTATTGAGTCCAAGGTTGAAGGTAAGAATTCAGTTAAAGTAGGAAGCTGAGACAGAGCAATTGTTGCAGGAGCAAATGTCCTTAACCAGAACTATCACATGATTCACCTGGTTAGGGGTATGTTTAGGTGTAGTGTTTGGTCCATGGTTGAACTTCGGAATATACGTAGTGAAGACAATCGACCATGGAGCAATTGTTGCAGCTGGGGGGTGTTTCACAAAGACTAAGATTGACTTTAAGATGAACTTAAAAATGGCAGGCCATTCATGCCACTGTTTACTCTCACCGTTAACTGCCATTGGTCTCTCAAGGGACGTACAAATCACGGTCACAAATCTACAGAATTTATATTTTTCGATAATTCATCATTGAAGGAAAAATTATTATCTAAAGATCATAATTGAGAGACCAATGATGAGAGCAACTAGAGGCATGAATGGCCTGCCATAGTTAAGTCCAACTTAAAGTCGATCTTTGTCTTTGCGAAACACCCCCCAGGAGCATGCTGTACAACCACTTTCTTACACCTTTACTGCATATTTCCAACATAGGAGCCAATACCCACAAAAAGCAAAGCTCACACAACCTCTCAACCAGGAAGTCACTCTGAGGGGAGAGCCAAGTCAGCAACCTCATCACCAGCAACTGAGAAGGGAGTTGCAGACACAGGTAAAAAGGAGAACAGGAAGAAGGATTCAACTGCTGCAGGAGGAAAAGGGGAAAAGTTTGACAAGCGACCGTCTTCAAATGTTGCCAATGGTGTGCCAGCTCAAAAAAAGGTAAGCATTCCCAGCTGATGTTCTTGTGTTATGCACTGATAATAAGTGGATACCGTAAATGTTCTATTTTAATCTTTCTCCAATACTGTTTTCAAGAAATAATAAGTTGATCCATGCGAGCTTGAAAACTATTTCAGTATCTATCGCATGTTTATCTCAAACATCGAAATGGTATTTAGTGTTTAAACATCATTCTGTTGAAGGTACATGTAAAGACCAGTTTTGGAAACACCCCCTCTTAAAAATGAAATGGAAGCTCTCTTATACCAATCACGTGAAAGAATATGTTTTGACTTATACGTGATGATACAAATTTTGCTGGGAAACTGCCTACTATAATTAATATATTTGGTAAATTATCATATCAATCCGGCCTGGATAGATATAGAAATGCTTTTCAACATTGAACATTTGGGCATATATTTCTGCATTTTTGTGAATTTAGGTTGAAGTATTGCGATCTAAACCTCTGAAGGCAATATTTTATATTTAATGGTTGTAGATAACTGAAGAAGGCTCTATATTATACTGATGTAAGTGTATATTCATCTCGTGATTTTCTTTATCACTCTTTTAGATGACTGCCTATGAATTCATGCAAGAATGGACCTCACTCAAGAAGAGGAAGAACGTAGAGGGGCATGCCAGACTCTTGAAGCAGGTCCAGCCGCATGATATTCCAAAGGGTAAGAAACAGTAGAACATTTAAAAATTGCTATGAAGGTAATTTTAGACCCCAAAATGTGTGAAATATAGCCAATACTACCATACTAATCCTGCTCCACTTTAAACAAAATTACATTGACTGTTAATTAATTAATTAATAATAACAATACAAGGGCCGGCTGGTTGTGCGATTATAAACAACACAAAAAAGCCAACAAAAAGCCAACATCGGCATTGGCTGGAATAAAATGTATAAGGCGCTATCTCTTTTTTTCAACGGCTGTTTCAAAATATATAAAATTGCTTTATTTTTTAACTGTCCCTTCTAGTTCTGAGCAACAAGCTTGATGGAGAGATGTTGACTAAGATCTTGAGTGCGTCTGCCAACCACTTAGTGGAAGAAGACCCTGCCTTCACGTACCAGCTCCTCAACAAGCTACGATGTGTAGATCGCTTCAAGACCATCGCCATGTTCCTCACCAAAATGGATAAAGACAGTAAGAAACACTCCTCTCCCCCAATCCCCCTTTCTCTCTCTCTCTCTCACTCTCTCTCTCTCCTTTTCTCTCTCTCTCTCTCTCTCTCTCTCTTTGTTTCACCCCTTCCCCATCTCTCTCCTCTCTTTTCCAAGAAAGCAAGTGCATAAGACATTCTTGTTCTCTCTCTTTTGCCCTCTCTCCCCATCTATCTATCGTTTTTGTCCCCCCCCCCTCCCTCCACCTATCAATCACTCTTTCTCAATCTGTTACTAATGGTAAAATAATATCATAACAATAGGTTACTGCCAACAGAGAAATGCCACAAGTCCTTGTTGCCAATGTAAGGCTTCTTACTGTTTGAAGAAAGAAATTTGGCTGTCGATTCGTGAAAGTTTTTATCACTTTGTATTTTCAAGGGGGCTGGACATATATATCCCCTTTTCTCTCTCATAATCTATCACAAATTACTTTCAATAAGCCAGTTCATAGATACAATCTGTGCATGAGCAGATGAAGGTCATTTGTACAAAAATGGCAAAACTGAGAAAAATACTGGATACATGCTCATGAAAGCTATGCCATCATAATTCAGTTATGCACCTACTGTACATTCTATGGACAAAAGGTGGAAATATTCTTCTCAAGAGGGCAATCCAAATGTATTCATGAAGCACATCCATGACTTTTTCAGTGAATATTCTTAAATGCACAAAGTGGGACTACTCAATATGTAAAGGGTCTGTGGATATTTGGGTCATTTTTACCATGTACTAAGTATGAACAGGGGAGTGTTTCTCAAAGACTAAGATCGACTTTAAGTTGGACTTAACTATGGCAGGCCATTCATGCCACTGGTTGCTCTCACTATTATGATCTTTAGATAATATATAATCCTGAACTATCAAAAATGTAAATTCTGTAGATTTGGACCTTGATTTGATTTGGAAGTCCCTTGAGAGCCCAACTTAAAGTTGATCTTAGTCTTTGTGAAACACTTCGACTTCCCTGGTCTACTGACATAGAGTTGCAATATTGCATAAGAAGTGGTCCTTGCAATGAAATTCAAATTTTTTCAAATAGATTTAGATCTTATACATGGAGGGTTAAACTTCTAAAAGATTTGTAGGTAAACCATAACTCTATTTTTCTTCTATTTTCTTTCACCACCCCAGACATGCAAAGATGCATGAACATGATCTCATCAAAGCCAGAGGTATGCAAGGAAGAGGAGCTCAAGAAGCTAAGGAAAGCCTACCAGATTTAAGAGCAAATATCACCACACCTGGAGTGGAATTTCTGTGTTTGTTCAAGTATTTTTTCACCTTCCGTCTCTCTCTCTCTCTTCCTCACTCTAATTTGTAACGGTTCTGTATCATAACCCTAGCAGGCTACAAAAAGTATTCTCTTATCATCATATGGAGCATGACAAGATCACTCCCTCTTTCATCCATGCTCTTTGCACTATAGATATCTTCTCTGTGTTTAAAAACAAAAGGGGAGGGGGCTAACTTTACCTTTCATACAGAAGCAAGACTTTTGAGTAATTCTCTTATACAAGATAATTCATGGAAAAGGAAAAAATCCCTTACATTTTGATTGTGCTCAGCTTTCTAAATACACAAACAACCTCCAAAATACACATACTGTGGTTGAAAATCTTTTCCACAAGATCATCTCCGTAAATGCAAGATATTTGATTTAAAATCTTAAAATTTAGTAATGTTGCAATAAGCAAGCTCTAGAGATGGGTATGCTATTCTGTTAGTGTCAATGTAACAAGCAGATTATGGTGGTGTTTACACAGAAGCACCTACCTGGAAAACCCCCCAAATTGACAGAAAGTAACGGTATTTGAAGTCCGGTAGAAACGTGCTGAGTGTCTCTCTGAGATGTGTATTATTCACTGGGTATCCTATACTTTCTGAAGTAACTACCAAGTTTGTACCTTTTCTCTTGTTCTTGTCTATGTCAAAGATGATATGTATTTGCCTTTTAAGTAACATGCCACCCAGTGTATCAAACATTTCTGTGTTAAGTTTGTTCAATATTGTGGAATGAATTGCATGATATCTTACTATTTTTTATGACAGTTATATAAGTACTTGACTAAATGAAAGTCACAAGAGTGTCATATGAAATCTGACAAAGCAAAGGTCAGACAAAGAAAGGAAAGAGTACCTTTTGTCAGTGGTAAATATGATTTTGCTTTAAAGCGTGTTGGGCATGAAAACGGCATACTCAGTTTGATGAAGTGAAAATAGGATATTCTTGATAAAGATTTCCTGAGGTGTATTTGTTCCAAAGGGGATCATTGGGGAACTTTGTTGAATATATTTCGGTTATATTCATTTTACTAAGCCCTGCATTTGACGTATTTGTACGTATGGCGCTCTTTTAATGAGGATGTGCAGTGAAATAAAAATGAGTAAAACAGCCAGATTTTAATCCCACTCATTCCATTTTCAATTTTTCAATTTGAAATATTGATTTGAGATGTAATCTGAGATTTACGAATAAGTCCATAAACACATTATATTCTTACTCCAATACCACTCTTTCTAGATAGTAATATTTAGATTATTTAGTATGAGTATATAGATAACTTGTCTCAAGATAATCAAAGAAATTACTATCAAACAGTATTGTGTGTCTATCTCTATTTTTCTTCTGTTTTTTTTTCCTCGTCACAGAGAGGAAATGATGTTGCTGCAATAGCTATTTTTGTTACTCTTGAGAAAATAATGAAATTTTCTTCCACTTCTTGATGTTACCGGAGGCTTCTTGTGGGTTATACAATAATCAATGAGTTGCCTTTTTCCAGATACATGTATTATGATGATGATGATGTCATTGAAATTTCCCAGTTTTGCATCTTGGAATGAATAAATGAGCTGTATGCCAGAATTATATTTGCACTGTCATGCATGTCTTCTTTCAGGAAAACTTAACGTTGGAAATATGCATGTTTTAAATGTAGTCTTAAACAGTTCATGAAAGAGAGAGAGACAGATAAAGGGAGAGAAAGTAAGAGAGAACTATAAAGAAGAGAGAGAGAGAAAGTAAGAGAGAACTATAAAGAAGAGAGAGAAAGATAGAGGGAGTGGATGAGAGATAGAGCAGGGGAAAGGAGAGATGAGAGAGAGAAACTTGGAGCGAAAGAAAGAAGATGGGGATGAGAGTAAGAGAGAGCGAGGGGTGTGTGTATGAGAAAAAGAGAGAGAGAGAGACAGATAGAGAATAACAAGTGAGAGGGATACAGAAAGAGGGAGCGAGGAGTGATAAAGATATAAAGAGAGAGATCAAGAAAGAGAAAAGATAAATAACTTAAAGAAAACCTTAATTTTGGATCATGGATGAGGGCCCATTATACATACAAAGACAAATACACGATCAGCTGACTAGAAAAGTTACAGAGGATGCATAAATTAAATCTTACATCCTAATTTCATTGTTGGGGAGACAGGCTGGAACGCGTACTCATCTCCGCGCAATGTATTGTTAAATTTCTAAGAAATGTAATAATTTGGAGAGAATCTCGAAGTACGTCTGACCTTGCAAATTCCTCGGGGAATGATTGTCCTCGGGGGTAGTTGTCTTCGGTGGGGGGGGGGGGGGGGGAGGGGGGGGGGGGGTAATTCACCGGGGTAGTTGTCCTTGGTGGTAATTTTTCCGGGGTCGATTTTCCAGAGGGTAATTATCCTGATCCAAACATAAACATTTATGACAAAAATCAATCAAAGAAATCAATGTACAATTTTATATATTAAAGAATTTACAAATCATTAATCGAATGTATAACTTGCTATAAACTATGTATGCCTTTCATTATAAGTTAAAATCTGTGGAAATGGAGTTATCCACTGAATACCAAGGCTTGTAGAATGTTGATCCCTCAAATAATGATGATTATGAATTTTATGTAATAAATACATACAAATTTAACTTTTGAACCATTTTTTTAAACTAGTTCCCCTCATTATTTTGTATTGATTCGTAACACGCACCTCTCTACCCGTAATTATGTTTGTTAATTTTACATACATCAGCGAAATTAGAGCAGGTTTAACTGGTTCATCTGTATAGAAACATTGATTAAACAGAGAGTGAGTAGGATCACTCCGGGGACACTGCGCTTTTAAATCAACATTCACGATGATGAGAGCTGGACAATTGATTGATTGATTGATTGATTGATTGATTGATTGATTGATTGATTGATTGATTGATTGATTTTATTCGTCAAGTATAGTACATTGAATGCTTACATAAAGCAAAATGAAACGAGAAGATACATTGACAGGATAACCCATGAAAGCCGGAAAAGGCTTATTTCCAACGGGGTCCTATAAAGTACGTGTACAGTACGGCATGAGAATAAAATATCACAACTAATAACTACTACGAATATTACGAATAAATAATATAACATAAACAACAACAAAAATTTCTAGAACTTATAGCAAACAATGATCTACGGTATATTATGCAAGATTAAACTCAAAAACATGCGCTACACATAATGAACTGTGATTTAAGATAACTGATATTACTGTTCTTGAAGGGATTCATGCTTTAGGTATTGTTTTAATACACTTTTAAAGTGTGAAAAATTCTTAACTATTTTGACATGTTTTGGGAGAGAATTCCAAAATTGGATACCATTAAAATAAAAAGAGTTTCCAATTTGTCCTTTTCGCTTGGGTAAAACAAAATTAAAATGACTATTTCTTGTATCGTATCCATGGATATTTGAGACACGAGTAAAATTATTAGTAATATAATGATCTACATCTGAGTAGTATATTTTATGGACATGGTGTAACACGAGTTGTTTAGACCTTTGACCTACATAGAGTATACCTGCTTCTTCAAGTTCATTTTTCCCGACGTGTGTTCTTGGGCCTAAGCAATTAATAAATCTTACCATCTTATTCTGAATTATTCTTAACTTTTTCTTATCCATCTTGCCCAGACCACTGTACCAAGCAGCATTAGCATAATCAAATAAACATTGTATCAAAGCAAAACACAAAATACGTCTCGACTTCATGTTCATACAAGTTTGGTATCTATACAAAAATTTTAAGCGAGAATTAGCCTTTTTGGCAATTGAATCTACCAAACCTGTCCATGACAGATCACTAGTTAAATTTATTCCTAAATATTTTACTGAATCTTTACTCTCAATCACTTGATTATTATAGGTAACCTTGAAGTCACGTGTATATTTAAACTTTCCCTTCGAACAAAATAAAATACTTTCTGTTTTTCCAACATGTAAACTAAGCTTGTTGTCTGTCATCCATTCGATGCATTTTGCCAATTCTGCACTTAGTTTTTCTTCAATTGACTTAGGATTTGTATCTGAATATAGTAACACACTATCGTCAGCATATAAAAGTAATTTAGAATCATTAACACAAGTACACATATCATTAATATAACACATAAAGAGAATGGGGCCTAAAATGCTCCCTTGTGGAACCCCGCATTTAATAGGCTGGGAATCAGATATTACCTTCTGCATAGTTACCACTTGATGACGATTAGTTAAATATGATCTAAACCATTTAACACATGCCGAATCCAAACCCATCACTTCCAATTTCTTTAACAGTATGTTATGATTTACAGTATCAAAGGCTTTTTGTAAGTCCAGAAGAACCATTCCAACAAAGCGCCCTTGAGAAAATTCATTCCTAACAAAATCCGATAAATGTATTAAACATGTTTCAGTGGAATATCCGTTACGAAAGCCGGACTGAAATTCATATATTAAATTTTTTTCTTGAAAATATTTCTCTATTTGAGCATGAACAAATTTTTCCAAAATTGTTGAAACTACGCTTAAAACACTGATAGGCCTATAATTACCAACGTCAGTTTTGTCTTTCTTTTTATGTAGCGGTGTTACTTTTGCAATTTTCATGACGAAACAGATACATGTACCTAAAGTGCTTTTTACCACTCTATATTAAAAAATGTCTGTGTCAGCATAGCATGAAGATGTCAATGCTGACACTGATGGTGGTCTCCTGCGTTCTAAGTAACTCTCTTATTCATTGGAAAAAAAATCACTTTATATTTCTTATCTTATGTGAATGCTTCGTATATGTTTATTGTATGATATTATTATACATGATTTTCTATTCAGTTACTTTTGTAAATATTTTATTCATTGTATTTGTTCGAATTTTGGTAATTTGAGTTTGAATTTGTATCTTTTTGAACGCAGATATAAAACCAAAAAAAAAAAAAAACATTAATGGGGGATCCAGGCCCCCTAGCTAGAAACCCAAGTGGCATGATAATACACATCTTCAACATTCCCCCTTCCCCCATCATTCCCCTTGGAGGCGATATCCCCGGATCTTTTCTTTCTGCTCTTTTTATTTGCTTGTTAGAAATTGTTTGAGAATAGTGTGCCCCCAATTTACAAACACTGGATACGCCACTAGGTGTTATCCCCTTTAATAAGAGGTCAACACACTCTTGGAGTTTTTTCTTTCATGCAGGTGGGGATACTCTTGACTAGGAGGTCGGTATATGACGCACATTATTCGGAATCGTTTATTTCCGTTTACCCAAGTGGGAATCAATGCGTATTATTTCATTAACGTACAATTCACATGATCTATATTCACCCGTGGCAAGACAGTAGATTTTACACCTGAGAACTTGAATTTCCGTTCCCCAAGCCTGTTATTTAAAATGGTAGTCTGAAGTAAATAAAGAATAACATTATATGCTTTAAAAGTTCATCAAAATTAAGCAACCGGTGAACTCATACAAGTTATTCCGCATTTACATAAAATTATGTGCATATGAAAGCATTAATGATGTAATGATGCGTTTTCAGAGAAATATGTTGCTTACATGTTAAATTGTGTATTGTAAAAAGGATAGCTCTTCAAACACCCCCATATTTTGAATATGACGAAATTTGGTTTAAGAGTTTGAGCTAAACATACATACCACATAATTATTATGAATTAAGTCCCATGATTATACACATTTTCCTTGTACGGTTACATGAATGTGGCTTTAAGCAACAGTTTCTAAATTTCCTTCTGTTTTCTTGATTCCAAGACCTCACAATAAGCCTATACACCATTTTGTTGCACATAATTACAAGCTCAATTTATGCCCCAATTGCTTCTAAACATTTTTTCTCACTAGGGCCCAAAATTATCTTGTATGTGCTTTCGTTAATGTCATTTGATAGGCCCGTTTTGGTTTAATGAATAATGGGAATGTCAACAAGGTATCCTTACAATTTTCGTTAATATTTCGTCGATTTCCTCCGTTTTAATTTATATGTGCTTCTGTGTTATTGCTCGATACTTTAATGATAGTTAATTTATCTTGTTAATTTAATATAAAAGGGAGGCTTTTAAAAGAAGTTGGGATACTACCTAACTTTTGCACAGAAAACTAAATAGCATTTTCTAAGAAGGCTTATACAAAATCAGTTACTGAATAAGATAGTAGAATAAAATATTCAGCAAGATGAAAACGGTAAAGCACATCGAATAAAATGTAAAAGTAAATTTGTATGAAAAGCAAACAGTCTAGTACAAATGGTGTTCTTGGTTTTTCATTTTTAGGCGCTAACGGTCCAATGGTAAAGTTTTGATTTTCCAGCATAATAAACGAAGAAATAAATTCGTGAAAATGACAATACAAGTGGAAATATATGCTAACGCTCAGCGAACCATCCTCAAGAAAAAGATTGTGGTTATCAACCTTCACCTTTGAAACTCGTAACACACACACACACACACACTTTAAAAACGCACACACACAACCACGTTAAAAACGCAAACACACCCGAATCCGCTCAAACACGCAGACATATCCCTTTCCGAGCAGATGACGGACATACCAAAGTGAATCCCCAGCAAAGCCGTTGTGGATCAAGCGCCGTCATTGTTTATTTTACCCATCGACATAAGAAATTGGAAGTCGGAGAAGACATTATTTTGTTGGTTAGCTTTGACAGAAGTCAGGGGGTGTAGATATAGGCGGCGACCGCCCCCCACCCACACACACACACACACACACATCGCATGGTGAATAGAGGGAGATGATAGAGAGAGAGAGAGAGAGAGAGAGAGAGAGAGAAAAGGAGAGAGAGAGAGAGAGGCGGGATAAGCGGGGAAGAAACGTGAAGAGAAGACGATAGAACTTCATCACCCACCCTCCTGTTCGCTGGCATTGCTTATTAGTTCGGATGCCATCCATTTAGTAACATGCCCCCCACCTATACCAGCGGCCCCCGTTATATGTCGGGAACCATGCTACGCCACTGGAAGACACCATACTGTTTGGTAACCTACATACACAAGTAATTACTGATCAGAAGATTAAGGGATGGGGTGCGATGGGGGACGGGGGGACGGGGGAGGGGGGAGTGGCATAGGTAGTTTCATATCTACCTACGCAAACAAAATAAACAAGAATGTTTCTAAATTCAGCCCATGTACATTCAATGGAATTTTGACTTCTGATATCGATGAAGCGGCCACATTTCCGACATCAGTACATTATTTGTACAATAGATATTTACAAAATTTACATTTTGCTTTATCTTTGTACGCTCATTTTCTACCGGATGTTGCGTAGCTGTGTTTATTTTAACATGTATAACTCGTCTACGTGTTAGGGCTAGGAGTCTTTGAGTTTTTTAAAAACATTTATGAGAATATGCTTCCACTCTCCCCCTCCCCCATGGAGAAAATGAGATTCAATTCCCCGACCTCGACTCCTTGGTGAATCTATTTTCCCCCCTTTTTGAGGGGGTCGATCAGTATTCTTTCTCCGCCTCTCAATCCCCTTCGTCGAGAGTAAAGACACTTTGTTTAAAGAATTTTAGTTTGGTTAATTTCTCTGTTTAGTCTATTCCTTTCAAGGGGTCTATTTGTCTTCGTCACTTTTTTGCTTTTGGATAATTTAATTTTTTGCCTTAAATTTGGATGCTCCTTACTTTCATCGTAGCTTATCGTCTTTATTTCTCGGGAGAATAGCGTGAGAAAGATACTAATTTTGTTCTCCTTAAGTTACCCCAATTATTATTGTAACCAGACAGAGACGGTTATGATTGATAATTAGTATGGATTGAACATCGTTCCTTTAAGTGGATGCTCAGTTTCTTACCACTCAATCACTGTCCTGAGGCTATTGTCCACCGCAAATATGTCTTCATATTTGTTTCGAATTAGCGGCGTGTGTCGGGTGTTGATATCAATAGAGGAAGATTGCCTTCGGGCGTACTTCTTGAGAATCAATTGGAATGAGGACAGAGAGACTTTACGCACGCTCATATACAAACATGCGAACTGCATGGAGATACCAGCAATGGGGAGCACGGCTCCTGTGCCTCCTTTGACTCCACCACATAGAACAGATGTCTGTTTCATTCTTGTCCGACATTTATCTTCATCAGCCTGAGGGACATATTTTTTGCTTTCCCCCATCACTCACTGAGCGTGCTGATGTTGTATGAGCCCTTGCGCACTTCCGTACGAGCGCTTAATTTTATTAGTGCACTGGCAAGAAAGGGGCATCTTACTTGCGAAGGATATTGATTTATACGATACGCAAGGAAGTTGCTCTTCGGAAGAAGTGCACGGAATATTCCATATATTAACCTTTGGTTTCGTACTTCCGTTATTTGACGAATTGATCTTGAAATGCATTCAGTGCTGACGCCGAGGAAATTAACTGCACATCTTGGATCAAACATTAAAATTTGGATTTATACTCGTGAAACCGTGTGCCCAAGACATTGGAAATTCTTTCCCTAACCGGCCATATCTTTTGCTTGTCATCCTCAGTTTGAGCATGAATATTTTTTAAACCTAGTTCCCCTTATTATTTTGTATTGATTCATAACACGCACCTCTCTACCCGTAATTATGTTTGTTGATTTTGCATACATCGGCTAAATTAGAGCAGGTTTAACCGGTTCATCTGTATAGAAACATTGATTAAACAGAGAGTGAGTAGGATCACTCCGGGAACACGGCGCTTTTAAATCAACATTCACGATGACGATGAGGACTGGGCAATTAGACGAAACGGATACATGTACCTACAGTGCTTTTTACCACTCTATATTAAAAAATGTCCTTGTCAGCATAGCATGAAGATTTCATCACTGACGAAATAATGGGGGGGGGGGGCATCCAGCTCCCCCTACACACACACACACACGCAAAACACGCACACACACCCGAATCCGCTCAAACACGCAGACAAGCATCCTTTTCCGACTAGATGACTGACATACCAATGTGCATTACGAGCAAAGCAGTTATGTAGAGATGGGAGAAGACATTTGTTAGCTAGCTTTGACAGGAGTCAGGGGGTGTAGATACAGGCGGCACCCCCCCCCCCCACACACACACACATACATCGCACGGCGATAACAGAGAGAGAGAGAGAGAGAGAGGGGGAATAAGAGGGGAAGAAACGTGAAGAGAAGACGACAGAACTCCACCACCCACCCTCCTGTTCGCTGGCTTTGTTTATTATTTCGGATGCCATCCATGTAGTAACATACCCCCATATACCAGTGCCCCCGTTATATGTCGGGAACCATGCTACGCCACTGGAAGAAACCATACTGTTCCACAACCTCCCACTCACTGACCGACCTCACGCAGCAAATGGATGAACATACAGTATTTACTGATCAGAAGATTAAGAGATGGGGTGCGATGGGGGAGGGGGGGAGTGGCATTAGCTAGTTTCATATCTACCTACGCAAACAAAATACATAAGAATGTTTCTAAATTCAGCCCATTAAATGGAATTATGACTCACTATTATTTGTACAATACATGTTTAAACAAGTTAAATTTCCCTTTATCTATGTACGCTCATTTTCTACCGGATGTTGCGTAGCTGTGTTTATTTTAACATGTATAACTCGTCTACGTGTCAGGGCTAGTAGTCGTTGAGTTTTTCAAACATTTATGAGAATTTGATTCGCCTCTCCCCCTCCCCCCATGGAGAAAATGAGATTCAATTTCCCGACCCCGACTCCTTGGTGAACCTATCCCCCCCCCCCCCCTTTTTTGTTGAGGGGTCAGCATTCTTCCTCTGCCTCTCAATCTCCCTCGTCGAGAGTAAAGACACTTTGTTTAGGGACATTTGGTTTGGTTGATTTCTTCGTTTAGTATATCCCTTTAAGGGGTCTATTTGTCACTTTTTCATTTTTTCCTTAACTTTTTGTTGCTCCTTACTTTCAGCTATCGTTGGTTACTGTCATAGGCGCCGGAAGTGGGGGGGGGGGGCAGGGGGGGGGGGGCAGCTGCCCCCCCCCCAATCAAAAAAGTGGGGGCAAAACGCATTTTTGCCCCCCAAAAACGCCCCCCCCCCCCTCAAAAAAAAAAAAAAAGCAGTAAAGGAGTAAAACTGGTTTGTATTTTTAACCCAAAAGAACATAACAATAATAAAAACCTGAATTAAATCACATATACAATTCCATTCAAAGAAAAGGAAAGTTCACAGGAATTAAATTTCATAAACGTTGCGCATGCCACCAATACGGTATTTATCAATGGAGGTCTTTATAATAGCGATACGCGCATATCGTGGACATATTGTGCGAGAATGGGAAAGCGTGTCTGTTTTTTTGTTATAGGGGTGAGAAGACATGAGCCCCTGAACGCTGGCGAACTGATGGGGGTGTATTTCTTATTCGATACCAGTGATTTACAAATGTTGCTGTTATGACATGATTTTCCGGTATTTTTTCTCCAATTTTTTTTATGCGTTTGTTAGAAAATAAGAAATTCCCGAATTACAGTCGGGCGAAAAATACGCTTATTTAGAAGCCTTTATGTCATGGTCTGCAAAATGGCTGGGCTCGAGCCCCGCCCCTTACTTTTTGAAAAAGTATGTTAAAGAGAAAAAGAAAAAAAGACGGAGAGAAAAAATAAGTGACCTGCCAATATCACAAATAAGGTATAAAACATGCTCATCTGACCGTTATTAAATGCCTAAAGCCCCAGAGCTTACGGGGGCTCCGCCCCCGAGAACCCCACCAAGGGCCCTAAGGCGGGCTCCTGGATGCTCATCTGACCGTAATTAAATACCTAAAACCCCTGAGCTTCCGGGGGCTCTGCCCCCTGGACCCAAGCAAGGGCCTTAAAGAGGGCCCCTGGATGCTCATCTGACCGTAATTAAATACCCAAAACCTCTGAGCTTCCGGGGGCTCTGCCCCCTGGACCCCACCAAGGGCCCTAAGGCAGGCCCCTGGATGCTCATCTGACCGTAATTAAATACCCAAAATCCCTGAGCTTCCGGGGGCTCTGCCCCCTGGACCCAACCAAGGGCCTTAAAGAGGGCCCCTGGATGCTCATCTAACCTTAATTAAATACCTAAAACCCCAGAGCTTCCGGGGGCTCAGCCCCTTGACCCCCTGCCGAGGCTCATGCCCTAGACCCCACGCCAATTTACGCTCTACCTGATCGTTAATACTCCACTTTGAAAAACGTTCCGCGGGACCTGCATGTAACGTGTAAGACTGGTGGTGATGCAGATTTTTCGTCTGCCCCCCCCCCCTTCCGAACGTTTTTTCTCATTACGTCACTGCCCCTGGAAGGTGAGCCCCCTGGAATGTTTGCCCCCCCCCCCCATCCCAAACTGCTTCCGGCGCGCCTGGTTACTGTCATTATTAATCGGGAGAATAACGTGAGCAAGATAGTAGTTTCAGCTACCCCAATTAATAAAGTAACCAGACAGAGACGGTTATGATAATTAGTATGGATGGAACATCGATCCTTTAAGTGGATGCTCAATTTCTCAATCACTGTCCTGAAGCTATTTTCCACCGCAATGTCTTCATATTTGTTTCGAATTAGCGGCGTGTCTCGGTGTTGAAATAGCTAGAGGGAGGTTGCACTCGGGCGTACTTCTTGAGAATCAATTGGAATGAGGAAAGAGAGACTACGCGCGCTCATATACGAGGATGCGAACTGCATGGAGATACCAGCAATTGCGAGGGGAGCACAGCTCCTGTGCCTCCTCGGACTCCACCACATTGAACGGATGTCTGTTTCATTCTTGTCCGACATTGATGATACTTCATCAGCCTCAGGGACATATTTTTGCTTTCCCCCATCACTCACTGAGCGTGCTGATGTTGTATGAACCCTTGCGCACTTACGTACGAGCGCTTAATTTTATTAGTGCACTATAGCAAGAAAGGGGCATCTTACTTGCGAAGGATATTGATTTATAAGATACGCAAGGAAGTTGCTCTCCGAAAGAAGTGCACGGAATGTTCCATATATTAACCTTTCGATTCGTACTTCCGTTATGTGACGATTTGATCTTGAGATGCATTCGGTGATGACGCCGAGGAAATTAACTGCACATCTTGGATCGAACATTACAATTTGGATTTATACTCGCCGTATATGAGGGAAACCGTGTGCCCAAGACATTGGAAATTCTTTCCCAAACCGGTCATTTCTTTCGCTTGTCAACTTCAGTTTGAACATGAATCTTTCTCTCCATTTATATTTTACCAGTGGCGTATTCAGACTGTGGTCTCAGAAAGGGCTGATAAAAATCTCAGCTTTTACTCTGCTCCACAGGCCTAATGTACTGTATGGAAATAACTGTTTGAAGTTTTGAAAGTCTACATTCGGGCTGTTACTATGTTTCCTGAATAATATCTACAAATATGACACTGCAATAATATGAAAAGGGGGCTGCTTTTTTCGGAAATCTACTAGGAGGGGAGAATTTCCCCCTTGCCCATCCATTAAAAACGCTTGTGCAATTTACAAAAAATACCGCTGCCGGATTCTTGGACTCAACACTTAATAAATATTGTGACGTGGTATTTGTCGTCTGCTGTAATCTTCGGCTCATCTGTCACGACATAAGTGAACGATCGAGGCGACTCGTGATCTGATTGTCAGGAATGCAAATGTCCATATCAAATTCAACCATGACTTATTAACTTCTAAAATCCATGAGTTATACAATGAATGTGAGGGATATAAATTCTTGAACGATTGATTAAACGGTTAATCTAAAAATGAATCTGATTTGTTCTCTTCAACATGTGCAGATGCTGGATTTTGGCGTACAGGGAAAATAGTGTATGTTATCGGAACTGCTTTCTTATAATATTTGAGATCTAAAAAAAAAGGTTCAATAATCATACAGGATTTTTCTCCAAGATCAGAATATAATCGAGATACAGAACTGATGCAGCGATGGTTGAAATTTTGACCTTTAGCTTTGATTGTCGTTCTAATTCTGACCAGTAATTCAACTCCTTCAAAGTAATATAGGACTTGTACGCACTATTGAAGTTATTGAATTAAGAGTGCTGAGTAACACCATCCATGGTAACGTCAATGCATCCAGGACAACTTTCTCGTGAAACAGTGACCATGGGTCATCTAAACACGAAGCGTCATGTCTTTCGTCATGATGAAACTACCTTCTGGATTTTGCTTTGTTTGTATTGCTATGGAAACGGCATTGCTTCTAATATATCTCTTACTGGAGATGGACTCATCGACAGAGGACGTAAGTAAATTGAATATGATTCTTAAAAAGGTATCTGACATTCTGGTCAATAACCAGAATAATAAATCATCTCCTGGATATATTGATCATGTAAAACTCTTCCGTGACAATAGTTATGGATATTATGATACGTCGATGAATTTGAGAGGTATTATTTTACGCGCGGTATAAATAATAGTGTAACTGCATTTAACCACAATGCAAAAATAAAGAAAGAAAAAAGTCCTTCATTATATTCCTCTATTCTTCATTCCAGATGTTTGCACCCTTGAAGTCAAATTATAGTCTTTAATTTTAAGATGAACAGTTCAATGAGATAATGAAAAAAAAAAGTAGAATAAAAACCAAAAGGAGGTTTAATGAATCTCAATTCATTTTGTAAGTTAATAAATACCCCTCTCGAGCGCAAATCAGTTTTGATAATGATGATCTTTAGCTATATCACCACAAAGGTGGTATCATTTAAATATCACTTCAATAAATCTCGTCTTGTTTATTCGAAGTGATAGGGAAATTATATGTTTTTCATAAAGTATACACTAATACACTGGGATCGCACACACAATTCATTTTCTCGGAAGAAAATAGCGCTGGCTATTGGAAATAGATGTGAAAGATTCATGATAACCAATATCCCGTGAGAGTCTTTAATGTTGCTTGGTTTACATTAGTATGTGAATCAATGAGCAGAAGCAAATTAAATATTACTTCAAAATTCGTGAGCGTTCATTTAGAATAAAGTGTGAAACATTGTGGAAAGTGTTCTGTATGGTAATTAAGGGACTAGTTGGTTATGATAGATATGAGGGAAGTATTTTTTGTTATACAGTGCGTCCCAAAATTATCGATGTTTTATCATAACTTAAACATAATTATGATTAATAGATGACACATATTTGTAAAGCTTAGATCCTTCTCTTTCATTTGATGCAACTCATATGATGCATAATTCACGCATGAGTGATTAAAATCTGAAGAAAGGGTACAAACAATTCATTTTGCGGACTATCTGAATTTCAAAGAGAAAATCACATTTCTAGAAAGTTCATTTTCTGCCCTTCCATATGACACCTCAATCAGGAAAAATAAAGATCTGTTTGTTTAAACTAATGCTTGCATTTCCATATTTGTATCAACGGATTTGTTTTCACTGGCTGCCTGCCGTAGCAACAAACGCAAGTGACATAAGACTTAACTCGGTTTCGCTGACGATCAGCCATAGACGAAAGACTTCATGCATGGCTGATTGTCAATGAAACGGAGTTAAGTCTTTTGTCGATTCTATGGAAAATGTGGAGGAAAACAAAAAGCATTTTGGGGGAAGAAAACAAATTGCGGACAAAATAATTACAAGGAAAGAAAACAAATTCGTGAAAAAATAATGATACAAAAAATTGACCCTCGGTATTGGTGTAATTTGTGTAATTGGTGACATACAGTCCTCACGAGAGCGACATGCATTGCTTACAAATATATTCATTTCACCAGCTGCATTGTGAATAAAACCATCGAAAGTGACCGGCCAGGATAACAATTACGATCCTCGCAATTGACCTCATAGCTCATATCTTGACCTATATCTAATATACAGGTATATACATGTGCTTTAATTAGTATAGCAATCTTCTAGAATGGGGTGTATATGTAAGTTCCCTCTAACTCTCTCTTTCCCTTTTTTCCCCTAAGTTCTTCGACTTAGTACTTACTTACTTACTTAGTTATACCTTATGGCAACGCATCAGTAATATCGACATACCAATACAATACAACAAGAGTGGGGAAATACAGGAAGTAATAATGTTAAAAAACCCACGAATTAGTTAGATGATAGTTTTTAATGACATAAGTGCATGTTTACACGTTTAAAGATATGGAAAAATCTGCCCCGAGCAGTTCTATAAAAGGTGCAGAAGTATTATTACTCGCTGAGAAAGTGTTACAGGACAAACTTATTGCCACCTAGATCAAAAGGCTATTAAAGACATGGTAGCGCGATACCAGTTTGCCAGGCTGCCCATTCTCCCTCATGATAAAAAACGTTCATTTTGAGCAGAGTACTGTCCTGGAATCTCATGAAAACTTGTTCATGTCGGTTCACCAAGGAGCTGCAGCTGCGCTTGCATGTACAACGCAGTGGTATTTTAATTAACACATCATAGGAATACCTTGTTGACCTTAAATACGTTGATGGAAGATGGAAACGACGTACAGGCGATGAATCTTTACGATGAACATATACGCTAGAGAGAAAAAATAGAGAGAGGAGGGAGAGAGAAAAAATAGTGCTCGTTCGTGTGTTTGTGTGTGTGTGTGTGAGAGAAAGGGGGTTAGCGCTCGCGAGAGAGACAGAGAGAGATAGAGAGAGGGGGAGGTAGAGAGAGAGAGAGAGAGAGATAGGGGTAGGTAGAGAGAAAGAGAGAGAGAGAGACAGATACAGAGAGAGAGGGGGAGGTAGAGAGAGAGAGAGAGAAAGAGAGAGAAAGTGGGCTGCAATAAATGGAAGATTTATAATTGGATAACAGAATCTAGGTCGTAAAGGTCATACAGACATTCAGAAGAAGTGAATTTGGAATGGTCCTGTCCACCGTTCGAATATTCTCTCGTCTAAATGACGATGATGATGACAGTCACAGTAGTAGTAGAAGTTGTAGTGGTAGTAGCAACAGTTTTTGTAGCAGTAGTAACAAAAGTAGTAGTAGTAGAAGATGAAGTAGTAGTAGTAGGTAGTATATTAGTAGTATAGTAATTCGAACCCTAATCTTTTGATTGAAAGTAAATTACTAATTATTTGTTTACAATCACAGTAAAAATGAAATTATACATTTAAATACATAAATATACCTTACAACAACAACAACAAGAGAAGAAAGCATGATTAAATCTACAGTTTAAAGTATAGAATGGATAAAAAGGTGCATCCATAAAAGCCACAGGGGCTTGATGAATGGGCGCACCCTGGGCGCGTCACAATATAATTAACAATAAAATTGAGCTCATGCTGCTGGAAAAAAGTAAAGGGAGAAATATTACTAATATATTAATCACTATTATTGTGAATCTAATCATTTATTTGTAATTCTTTTAATCATTACTATTATCATTATTTATATTAGTAGTAGAAGTAGTAGTAGTAGAATCATTATATTTTTTTAGTAGTTGTAATATTAATATTATCATTATTGTTGTCATTATCATTATCATCATCGTCGTCGTCGTGTCGTCATCATCAGCTTTATTTTCAGCTATTCAACTTGAGGGAAAACTAGAAATTGTAGCCGTTTACACACTTGCAGAAGGTCGTTAAAGGATAATTCCACCCTTAAAATTTAGTTGGTTTCAATAGAAGCGGACAAATTAGAGAAACAAGTCAGTAAAAATTTGAGGAAAAAATGATTAAAATAAGAAGGTTATAGGAATTTTAAATGTGCGATCATACCAGAAATTGGCAACTGTGTGACGAATCTTGCGAGGTCCCCTCCCATTTGCCCTGTATCAACAAAATCTAACATTTCTATTTTGCGATTAGATCATTTTCAATCATAACCCCTGTATGAAACAAATCTTTTCCGTCATCAATAACTAAACAAAATGAGAGTTTATGAAATTGTCTGCGCAGAGCAATTGGAGTGGACCTCGCAAGATTCGTCTTAGTGTTTGCCGTTTCTGATTCGCTGATGACAACTTCAAATATTTACAACTTTTCTATTCTTATTCGGAAATCGCTAAAAATTTCCAAATTTTGTTTTTCTCATTTTTTACTTTCATTAAATCAACTTAATATCAGGGTGGACTTTCCCCTTTAAAGGCCCACTGCACTACTTGTAGCTTCTTGCGCCCTCTTACAACAAACAATGCCTAATCGGTGACCACTGGTCCCCCATGATCCTCTTTTTCTTATGTTAACTGAGAGCTGAGTTGATGAGATAACCACCTGTCCAGTGACCTTGCAGGGCGCTCTAATCCCTCCTGTAAACTATGGCAGATAAGCTTTAAGTCATGTACACATAGAGTTAAGGCCCTAACTCTAAACAGACTAAAAGGCCGCTTAGCTTTTGACACCAGCTACTTGTAAGATATAAAAAAGCACCGTTTGGAACCAATTTAATTTAAAGATTATAGTAAGCACGTTAAATCTTCTAGGCCATACCCAACGAACACCATATCATTATGGATAATCTTTGACCCAATTCGACCCTTGCGCCCGTTTCTGGATGGCTCAAAAAAAAAAATCTTTATTTTAAAAATCTTATTAGGGAGTTAGATTAGGTTTGAGTCTGTGGTTTGCCCAATAGCCTACGAACAGCAGCGCTACGCTCTACGGCGCCTAGCAAAGCATTATTAGGCGTGTTAGAAATATCTCTCGTTATTTTTTTTTGTTATTGAATTTATCATTATTATCATTATTATCGCTATTTTTATTATTATAATTAGTATTATCACGATTATTACCAGTATCATTAAAGCATAAATTATTATCCCTGTTATTATGCAGTCACATTAAGTGCCATAGATGTTATATATTTTCAATGTTTCTCTTTTCTCAAAAGTTTGAACGATCAATCTCGTAATGGAAACTACGTTGTGAGCCTTACTGAAAGTTAAATGGGAAATTGTATGATATCCATGCGTTTGCTTTATGTTATTGATTAAAAAATGAATATATTTCTATTACTTTGTATTTCAGATCTTAAAGTGACACTGTTTAACGTCACGGTAAACGTCTGTGACCATCATCAAACATGCAGCGTGCTAGGATGTGGTGTTTCGAATGGTACTTTGTGCAATTGCGACGATGCGTGCGTCAGGTACGGAGATTGTTGTTGGGACTTTGCTTCAACGTGCAATCATCGCTATGATACCCATGAAAACGACTGGGACTTTGGTGCCTTCAGAAGTCTTACAACATGCGAGACAGTCCCTTCCAATTCACCACGTCGCTCGAGGCAATCGTATCTAATGGTCGGGCGATGTCCTGCGGATTGGCCATTCGTGGAGATACGCGACCTATGTGAAAGACACAGTATGAACGACAGCGTCATCCAGTGGCTGAGAGTCGACAACCAACAAGGAGTCACGTTTAAGAACATCTACTGCGCATTTTGCAATGGGATGGAGCCGCGTGATGTCATAAGCTGGAAAATCTTTGCAAACTGCTCAAATAATATGACGATTTCGTCGATATGGAGAAACTTGCTACAATGTAGCGACGTACACATGAAGCCATCAAGTCCTCTGAACCCTACCAATCTAAGACCTTGTTTTTGTTGTCTACCCAACGAAAGTCTCCATCAAACCTTGCCATCCTGCAGCCTCTCCCAAGCAAGTGCACCGGCTTCAAAGGCATGTGCGATGTATAAAGCACCTATCATGGTTGAGCAAAGAAGTTATAAGAATCCTCATTGCTATCAGTGTGATATCTCCTTCAAGAATCGAAATAGTACGGTTTATGGTGGTATACCATCGCAATACGTTTGTCCACATCACAGAATAACCAATTTTGGTATTATTAACACTCCGGCGCTCGACTTCATAGTACCTGTATCAATTTTCTTTGACCTACCTACTTTAGATGAGCTGTTAAAAACCACCAGGAAAGGGACGACCAAAGCGAGTGTGAAAAGCTGTGAAAAGGGGAGTCAGTATTTATTTGAAGCTGAATGCGAATTTCAAGCAACGATTGACCAACTCTGTGATAATTCAACGTCACATGGTTATCTTATAAAAGCAGAGATTCGTTGGAATGAAGACATTGGTAAAGATATAAGTAAGAGCGTCGTAGTGTCCTCAATGATATATTACGTGGCGGATATATTCGAAGTTTCACCAAACAAATTACACGTTCTTAATAGTTCCTTTCCATCTTGTGTTTCGAGAAAAGAAGATATAGTTAACTCGCTGGTTGCGAACAAATGCCAAGCCGTGTTGAATTTTACAATGTGGCTTGATTACAACGAATATGGACGCTATTTTGATGACTTGATCTCAGTTCGCAGCAGTTATGTATCAACTACCGGTGATTTTATCCCTCAACGGTTTGACATTGTTCGCGGATGCCGTGATACGGATTCTTTACCCATCGACTTATGTCTCGGGAATCTGGATGATATAAAGAACACGACGGATCTTAAGATGGAGAACAAAAGTAAAGTCTGTCTCGATGAGGCTTGTACACACGTCGCTCTTACTAGGAACTTGAAGACAGCTATGCATTTTATCAACACATCAAACGAAGAGCTCATTGTGTCTTACACCAAGCAAACTTGCATTGTTAGATGGTGTGAACTTTATTCCGTCAATGTCAATAACAGTGTTGATGATTACAACTTTGTTAAGTCTGCGATCGAATTAATTGAAAATTCATTACAGATGAGCATAACTGTAAGTCGGTGGAATCAAACGCATGTTCTTGTATGCTCATCAAGAAAAAATAACAGCGGTGTCTTTCAGGTTCCTCATCAAATCTTGACACTCGTTGGATGTGTTATATCAATTGTAGCATTGGTTCTAACGCTGCTTACCTACGCACGTTTCCCTTTAGTACGAAGGAGTACATTTGTGAAACTCATCATGGGCCTCGCTACTACTCTGTTCATCGGGCAGCTTCTATTACTATTCTTCCTTGGCGTTGCCGGGTATAATGCCAAGGCGTGCACTGTACTTTCGATAGTAGCGCACTACGTATGGCTTGCTGTCTTCACCTTTATGCTTCTAATTGCTGTTGAGCTTTATCGCACGTTCGGCCGACGAAACAACCAATCGATTCGTGGCGCGAAACCTCGAGTTTTCCATACCTACCTCATTGGTGCGATGACATTCCCCCTTATTATCGTTCTTCCTTGCCTGATACTGCACCTTTTAGGGCGGACATCACTGACCTATGGCGACACTTCACGGGGTTGCTGGCTGGGTGACGCCAGCGCAAACCTACTCGCCTTCGTGTTGCCCATTACACTGATCCTTGTGATAAATGCAGTGGTTTTTGTTGCGACAGTATATAACCTCTGCACATCGCAAGGCGAAGTTTTCAAGAATGACGTAAGGAAACGCAGGACAGAGGCAAGAAGGAACCTCCAAATATCAATGAAGGTACAAGTGACAAGATAGTTGTAAGACAGTGTCAGATGCAGAACTTGGGAGGAAATTTGAGAGGAAGTGCGGTTCAGAAAACTAAATAAAGCTTTCCTTCAATTGTTCTTGTGATCTGATGTTGATTATTTAATTTTTATAGTTCATCGAAACTATAATCACTGTACTAAACACAGCTTTTAGCTTAAATTGACAACTTGAACAAAGTAAGATCAATAATTTAATAATTGAAACTTATATAATAGTGAACGTGACCGCCTAATAGTAGGTATCGTTGTCTCTCGTGTTTCTAATTCATGTTAATTATGTCATTTTGGAAAAGTAAATTATCAGGATGTATTGTTTCGTGTGCTTAAAATCATGCGACACGCAAGGTCTATTCCCAGCTTTCTGTGACTTCATTCTCGATGAGGGCTCTTTTTTCTCTATTTCTTAAAATAAATACATTTTCCTCCATCCTTTTTCGCATTAGAGAAAACAAAAGTTATAAAATAATAAAATGCAATCCCTGATTGATACATCGGACCGGAACCCCTTAATTGTGCTCAGTTAAAACAGTTAATTTTCTGCACAAAAAGGATATATTTCTCGACTTTTCTATTGCGGAACCATAGCAATTTAGTCCATATTATGAATTCATTAATGTTCGAGATATGATATAAAACTAAAATAAACCAGAAAGCAATACATAACTCTAAGTTTATATGTATGTTTCATTGGAGTATTACTAATTTTACTAATGACCGGTCATTAGTAAAAACGTATGACCAGTCATTAGTAAAATCATGTTATAAAACATCATTTTATAAAACAAATAAAACATCATCTTATAAAACAAATGATACACATAATTTTGTTCAGGCATTATTAAAATTACTAATGCCTTCATTGCTGTGTAATATTTGTATACTATTGCATTTCTATGTAACCAAAGACTCTGAGTAAAGCATTTATCATTCTCTCCCATCATTTCCTTCAATACAACATGCAGATATCCACTCTCATGGGTTTCACTTGGTTCTTCGGCTTTGCTGCTTCATACCTAGATCATCAGGCCCTTTGGTATGTCTTCATCCTCCTAAACACGCTACAAGGGCTCTTCATCTTCGTGAGTTTTATGTGCAATGGCAACATTTGGCGTCTATGGACTACGAGGTAACATACCTTGTTAGTTTGAATCAGGAACACTTTCAGGCTAATGGACTATATCACGTTAAATTTCTGAGAGATATATTAATTTGTCTCAAACATTTCAATTAAGATGTACTATAAGAGTACACAGTGGATTCTCATCAGGACTCCGCTAAGGAGCGGATCGACAAATTATGCTGATGACCTGTCAACGTTGAACATCACAAGTAGAAAAACACCCGTCTTGAATTTTTGATCATCTTAACGAAATTGTTGTCTGCGTTTTAACCTGAACTTGTTATGAATTCCAAGGTAGAAGCTGAGTAAAATATCATAGAGTTTAACACCGTTAACAATTTGTATGAAATGACCTTCGATGATCTTAAAGGCAACAAAAAAATAATTAAATCCTTCAGATGCACGTGCATGTCAATACATTATCTATTCATCTATTGTAAATTTTCTCTTTGTAAGCACTTCATTGTATGTATCTGTTTCATCTTCCATTTATGATCTTGTTATACTTTTTATAAGTCATGTATGAATATTGTAAAGCGCATTGAAATGTCAACAGACATGAATTGTGATATACAAGAACAAAGTATTATTATTATTATTATTATTATAATTTTGTTTTAATATTATTTACGAATCGTGACGAACAAACCTGAGAGCTAGGTAGGGATGCTTTTTGAGAGTGAATCGTGTGCTACAAGATTGTTAGCACAATGTGGTGTAGATGGCGCCATTCAAGTATTGCTGTCTTGGCAAATGAAATCCACTTACCAAAAGCAAGTGTATGGTTTAACTACACAGTTGCTTATAAAGTTGAAATATTGTTTTCTTACCTTTATTTATAAAATGATTGCGACAATATCCTTTATTCTTAAAATATAAGGTTTAGTGTTCCCAGAACTGTATTGATCCATCTTAAAAAGTCATAGAGATTAATCAATAAAGTTGTGAAAGGATAGAAACTTTATTTATCAATAATAAATCAAACTGTCGAAATGATTCAATGAAAATAGGAGTTTAAAAATGTGTTTAAAATTCACGGACTTAGTATATAAATATACACTGTCTTGAGAGGTTCTGGTTAAAACTATGCGCAAGTGGTGACTCCAATAGTACTATTGGCTGAGGAGCGTAGCCCCGAAGCAAATGGTACTTTTGGAGTTACCGAGGCCCATATGTTTAACCAGTACCTCGAATAGAAGGCATGGTAGATTTGTTTTATATCCTGAATCAACAAATTATTTAGAAAAAAATAATAATCCTATTTTTGGGGGAAAAAATAAAATTTAGAATAAAAGAAATGTCAATATTTATCAAAAAAGATTTAAAATATTTTGTTTTCATTAAATTAAGATTTGAAGAAAAAAAAAAATGAAACTCCCAAATAGTACTCTTATATAGTACTTTTTCAGAGCAACCTTAGATGGAATATTTCCGGTCACGTGACAAGCTCTCAACCAATCAAAAGCCAATAAATTTTTGATGCAGAATATAATGTAATATGTCACGAGTTTTCATTCTATTACTATGGCTACTTATCCTAATGTAATACATTCATGAATTTTTGCTAAAAAGAGATCGGATGGAACTTTAATAGATGCAACTGAATATCTAAAGAGTAAATGCTCTGTCAACCTTAGCGTTTAAAATGTTTCCTACGTTTGGGTATAATTATATAGATGAGAGAAATGGTTGCTTCTGATCGGTTCATCCTTATATGACGCTTTAAGAAGATCCCCGCTTGGTCGTGAGTGAATGCAGTAGTCTAAAAGCAAGATAATTATTTTATTGGTTAGGAGATTTTGTGTAACCAAATTATTCACTGAAATTTATTGCATGTATCCACAAATAATGTAGATTGCCAAAACAGTTCGTTAGTTATCGTAACACAGAGTGTTGGTCCTGTGTATAGTAGGGATTGTCATGTATGTCATGTCTGATTGAGTAAGTTCAGCGGTAGTCTATGGTGTTCTATAGCATTTTTCGTATTATGATTAGTGTGTCAAACGAAGTGTGTTGCTCGCCACCAATAATACGCGTGGTTTTCGAATATGATAATATTATGTTGCAAATCCGAGCAAAGGATTTCAATTTTTAACCTTCCCACATGTTGCATTTTTATTTATTTTTTGAAATATAGAAATTATATAAAAATCCAAACGGCTTTTGAAGTTTCGTAATTTTCAAATCTCTTGAAATATTTCCCACTGAGTCATTCATGATTTAAATGTCCCATGCACTAGTGTCAATGATTATGATGATCATAATAATAATAATAATAATAACACAAATAATAATAATAATAATCATAACAACAATAGTGGGTAGTTTGATTTTCCCCTCCACTCAATATGCATTCCCCTTATAATAACTATCATGTGTTCCTGTGTGTTGTCGATCTCGTGAGCTGTAGGACTTCGGTCTCGTAGCCCATCGTTCTCGAAGGCTGTCGTTCTTGTGGGCTATCGGATTCGTGGACTGTTGCTCTAGTACCTGGAAGTAGGTACACAAATAAGTACACACACGCGCGCACGCACATGCAACCACACACGTACACACACACACACGCACACACACACACACACGCGCGCGCGCACACACATGTATCCATTGCATTGGGGGCGGTTGGTGTGGGTATGGGGTCAAATCTAGCTTGATAATTAAAAATGACTTTCAACCATGTGGTGTCGATCCTGAGACAGGTCTGGAAGCAGGTGGCTGCCTCCCTCCCCTATAATTCTGGAGTGAATAGTGTATGTTATGCAGTGTTTAATTACGAGGAATGCGCCCCCCCCCCGTGATAATATATTCTTTCCAATTGTAATCAAGTATTCACGTATAAAATAAACATGGTGTAAAGAGTTCTTATATTCTATACAAACTACCCCAACACTATTAAAAGCACCTTCATGGTGATAACGCTCCAGCACTATAGCATCAAGCCTACATTTGCATGAAGAATGCGATGAAATTGCTCACGCAATCATGCTCACCTGAGCAGATGAAAGTAGGGGCCTCGCAATAAGGGACCTGGCTTCCATCCCCGTTGAACCACGAACATAGGATTTATTGAAACAGTTGGACATTTAACTTTTGGCATGCTATACTATCCTGGATAAAGGGGTCTATACCCATTTGAATATTTTTTTAGATTTCCCTTTCCGAGATGTTATTCCTTCACATTTTGTTTTGAATCCAGCCATGGCTTTCCAAGAAAAATAAAATAAAATATGCAATTAATGCCAATGAGAAACTTTGGGCGCTTCCCCCAGGCCCCCCTCTGGGGTACGTACTCCATTTAGACAACTTTCGCTTTGCCTTACCTAAAGGCCCGGTCCCACTGCACTTACGGATGCAAAGAGGATGTAAAACGTAAAAAAATCTTGCCATCCTTTTGAAAACGCTATGCATCCGTTTTGTACTCATTGCTTACGTGTTTCATACGTTCTATCCTTCGAGCATCCGTCCACTGTGATTTCAACCCTCTGAACTTTGGTTGTAATATTTATCCCCTTATTTTATTGTTTTCTCGAATTCTATTTGCTAATATTTCTGCCACTAAGATAAATAACGAAGCTGATACTGGGCAGCCTTGACGAACGCCCTTTTGAATATAAAATGTTTCATATAGCCACCCATGCTGCGGCACCCTACTATGGGCATTTGTGTATAAAGCTTTAATCCACCCTATAAAGGAAACCTTAAAATGCATATGTTTCAATGTCTCAATAAGAAATGAGTAATTTACATTATCAAACGCCTTTTTTGAAATCCAAAAATAAAATGATACCGTCAATATTTGATAATTTACAATAATCAATAACATCTTGTACAAGTCTTATGTTTTCACTTGCCATTCTACCCTTTACAAAACCTCTTTGATCGGCCGAAATTACTCTTGGTATATATATGGTTGTAGCCGTATTGACAAAACACGCGCTGCAATTTTATAGTCTATATTAAGGAGGGAAATCGGTAGCCAATTATCAAGAGAACCCTTGTTACCCTTTTTATACAAAAGAGTAAGAATAGATTGACCTTGTGTGAACGAGAGCCCTTGCCTCTCATACCCTTCGTTTAAACTATTTATCACCATGTCCTTTATCCCCAAAACGTTTATAAAATTCAACACTTAGACCGTCACTCCCAGGTGACTTATTCAAATTCATAGTAGACAATGCTTTCCAGCATTCCTTCTCTTTTAACAGACCTTCACAGCTAGTCTCGGCTTCCTCTCCTGTCAAAAACTTCATGTTTACATTTCTGAAATAATCATCATATTTGCTTTCTTCTGTCTTACTATACATCATCTTATAAAATTGTTGAATCTTTTTTTAAATATCTTTACTGTTCACAATTATGTTACCATCTCTCTCTATATAATGTAACTCTTTCTGTTTTCCTCTTTGTTTCTCAAGCTGTACACAATATTTTGTACATTTTCACCCTGTTCTAGCCATTTTCTCTTGATCTGGCATATATGCTCCTTTACATTTCATAGTATACCATTTGTCTAGCTGTCGGTTTAGGTTATCTAGTTTTTCTTTATCAGTATCAATTAAATTTTCGTCTTCTACTGAACACAATTGTCTTAATTCCTTTTCCATGTTCACATGATCCCCATGATGAAATAATACACTAAGGTCAAACAAAGAAAATGAAAGGAAAATGCAATTTGATTAGTATTAGTACATGTTCCATTTATCCCACATCAACGCTGCATTGTATGATTTGACTTTTGATTGAGCAAATGGACAGAAATAGAAGTTGAGTTTCCGTTCTTTCAAATATGGGTACAACCCATTACAGATGATTCGCATACAAATTGTAGTATTATCATAATTAACCTGTTTTTATAGCGAGCCATAGTATACTATGACGGTTTTCAATCAAACTTTGACATTACAAGGCTGATAGTTTTCAAACAAGCGCAATAAATCAAACAATAATTATCAGCGGACCAACAGCAAATAAATAAGCAGAGACGCTCTAGATGTGAGATAGTTGTGCTCAAATGCATATTGTAATTTGTTTGATTGATTAACGTCACTGATAGATACATCATCAATTTTGAGGCATCCTTATTGGCTATAAGCCTTTATGATAACATTCACTGTAAACGCTCTTCGGGATTGTGTGTTTCTATTAATATGGATAATAATATACAAATAATCTTGACATGATTGACATTGCTACTGTTCAGTTTTCACTATCAACGTCAAGGCCATTCCTATATAACGAGCCCGCTGCTGTACAACCTTTTAAGCTAAGTATTAGGCCATGCGTGGCATAAATGTCCTCATTTAAAAATGAGTGCGCCGCATAGACCATTACTGCCAGAAAGAGCCAATACTCGATATAGCAATTTATTTTGATTGTCATTAATGCAGGATACAAAAGACCGACAGTATCAAAGGCGAGTGTCAGATTTGATGTGCTGCCATGGAAAGAGCCTCTGAAATATAGAGCTCACTTATTCTCTTCTGGTTGTTGATCATGCTCTCTATATCACAATAGGTTATTTCTTAAGAGTGTTTCGATAGATTGCCAAAAGCTTCGTATCATTTCGTAATTGATTCTCATACTCACCACAAAGGGGAATGTTTTCGCAAAAGGTCGGATAACGCAGCCAGCCGATCCAATGCAATGACCCGATGATTCGAAGCAAGCTACGGCAAACACGTATTGGTTGTTTCAGAATTTAAAAAAAGGGAAGAATTATTTGCTCTATGTAAATTGAGAGAAAGATGGCTACGTTCAAGTGAAACCTTAAAAGCTAGGTGATTGCTATTTATATAATAAATTTCCTTCAACATGGACATCTCTAATATGTCTAAGAAGTGGGTGAGTATTGATTAAAAAAATACTGTCCAAAATTGTGTAATTTTCCATTTTAATTGTCGTTGATTGTTATGTCTATAAGTTTCATTCAAATCATGATGCAAGTAATGCATGGTACAGAGTGTATGACACTTAACTTAAAATTCATTAAACAAAAATATATTTGTTTTTCTATTACTCCCTTATCTGGTTGTGGTTATCACTGCAGAAGCGGTAATAATATTCGAATATGTTTTCCAAAGGTATGGATTTTATATTTATATTTTGTAATCAAATGTCATGATTTATAAGGTTAAGAAGAGGTTGAGTTCTGGTGAAGATGCTAGCTTTGTCTTCATTTCATATCAGTCTGCTAAAATATTACTGTAGAAAGATCCCCTGAATAGATTTGCTCTTCCAATGCCTTCATATTCCAAATATTATGAGAAATCGTTTGAACCAAACATGTGTGTAGTTTCTCAAAATGCAGTGCCTGTGATTTTTAACAAGACTATGCCTATGTCTTTTTGTTGGGTGATCCCAAAACCTTACAGTTAACATCTTATGTACGAGTACATACTCCACCAGTACTCAACTTAATCTTTAAGAGGTGAACATAAATCTTCTATCGAATCATTGTAATTGTCGTTCTTTCCTTCAGGTCCCAGTGATGACAAATACCTTCAGTTGTAAAATCGGAATTTTCTTCGTTTTCCCAATCACATTGGGGATGATCTCAGCTTGTGCCGCGCAAACCCTACCAAGATCGCACATTGACCTGATGGAAGACATCACTCTGGGGATGCCTGATGGCATCGGATGGCTCACTGATGATACAGAAAACAGAACAGGCGCAGAAGAAGAATCGAACTCCTCCTCTATTGACATCGAGTTTAAACAAGGTGATTTTACACCAAGACGATGATCATATCAGTGGTGTTCTTCTTTCAAATTCAAATTTCAAATTTCAAATTTATTCATGTTCCCAACAAAACATTACAAATAAATTATAAGCATTTAAAACAAATTTAAGAAATATATGTTGGAAACAGAGGGTTTCACTAAAAATCAATGCTTGTACAAGTGTGAACACCTCAAATGAAACTTAGGAATAATGAGTAATTAAATTAACTAATTTGTAACTACAAAATAGGGGAAAGAAAAATGGGGATGCCAACAGAGACGAGAAAGGGACAAGACAATACTTTACACGACAAAGATAGAAGAACACGGTCATAATACAAAGAGTAGACAATGACAAAAAGAAGTGAGAGATCGAGGGTAGTCAAATCTATAAATAAAACATCGAGTAGTTGAAGTGATTTTTAAAGGTGGCAGAAAGACAAATAACATATCATGTTTTATTAACAATATTATTCTGCATAATTTTGTTCCTCTGCGTTATGGAAGAATTTGAAAATTCATAAAGTATAAAGTACTAAAGGATAAACAAATATATACTTTGCAGACAATCTAGTTGTATGAAATAACTGTACGTATATTTGTCATAGAAACATGAGCGTAGGAACACAATTTAGCCTAGTGGCTGCCATCTCTACCCGTTTCTAAAAAATATTAAAACATATATGAATTAATTGACCATTAACTTTTTAATATGTTTTTTCTTATTCCCTTTTTTTTTGTCAAACCGCAATCAACCATTTTTTTTCAAGCATTTTCTTTTCCGTATCAATATCCACTAGAAACCACGAAAATTTGTCTCTTTTCTTGTATTTTCAGACAGAAAGAATCGGGTGACGAATGTAACAATTGGAAACCTGACGATACCAATATGCTTTGATAACCACGTGTGTCAAGATAGAACCTGCGTCGTTTCTAACTATGGAAGTCCGACATGTCAGTGTGATGATTTGTGCACTTTCTTTGAAGACTGTTGTCCTAAATTTCTTGAGGAACGTCCGGTGGATTGCAGTATTTATGGACGTGTTAACCGGTCTCATCTTAACGTGTACGACCGAAGTTCCTTTAGCTGTGAAGAAGTAAAGGGCAGAACAGATAACCCTAAGACGTTTGTCCTCATCTCAAAGTGCCCAAGCGCTTGGAACGATAAAGTAATTCGAGAAAGATGTGAAGTTCCATACCGAATAGTGCACTTCAGTTTAGAAGACATCCCGTTGTCTTTTGATAATGCAGTAAGCTACAGGAACGTATATTGTGTGATATGCAATGGACTTAATCCTCAAAGGCTGACTCCGTGGCCTGTAGTATTGATGTGTCCTGATGAATTGGTTGAAGATTTGCAGGTCAATCCGCAACCTTTTGAAGATATACTAAACAACAGCCAATGTTGGCCTTCTGTAAATTACCCTGTAAATGCAAGTGGCCCTGCTGTGAGGCCGTGCTTCAAGACGGAATTCCCCGAAGACTTCACAAACAAATGCAAGCCCTCATCTGATCCGCAGCTCCAAGAAGCATGTGAGTCATTGACGGCGCCAATAGTTCTTCACGTGAACAGGGATCCGGTCGGTTTTAAGAACCCAGCTTGTTACGCATGCTCATTCGGATCTTACCCAGATCATAGCGAAATGTGCCCTTATTTGGACTTTCCGTACGACGATGCATCATGGGCAGACTTGGTAGATTCAAGTGACATGAGGCTTACTCCCGTTTCTGTTCTGTTTGATTTCTCATCTCAAAGTGACACCAGACTACAGGTAGGTGAAACGGTTATCTCAGTGGTCACGGTCGCATGTCCTTTAGGGGAGGTTTATGATCCTTATTCTGGAGCGTGCTTGAGGCTTACTTGCCCTCAAGGTTACGCAATGATTGGGGGTGCGTGTGCCAGGGAAGAATCAGAAGTTGAAATGGCATGTCAGTGGTGGAAACATTACTACAATGAAACCATTTCTTTTACCGTTATCTCCCAGAATCAGGGGGTGTGTGCTGGCTATGATGGAGATCAAACATGCGATCTTAACGAATTGGTTTCAGCATTAGAACTAACATCGTTGATTGAGTGTAAAGAAAACACCTTTAACACTCAATATAAAGCACTTTTCGTTTGGAATATAGAAAGTAATTATACTGATGTCAAGATGGATGCGTCGATTTTAGAGTATGGTCGCAGAAACATGACAAACAGGTCTTGCAGCTTATCAACCGTATCTGTCTTCACTCGTTGTGGTGCTTCAAATGATTGTGACATGCGCATGGTAATGGCCAACAACACCCTTAAGATGACGACAAGCGCAATTACACAGCCTAACACCGAACCCTATCTATCATCGGATGAAGACGACATGAACAGAGAGGAATTCAACGTACTTGCAACCACGTATAACCTGGTTCAGAACGGACACGACAATGTAAAGACTGAATCTATGTTCGTATGTGATGGGGCACACCTTGCCTGCCCGAGTGCGATATTCAATATGAGCCTCTTCATTCCATTAGGGGAAGGTGCACGTTTGAAGTATAAGGCATCAGGAGACATTATCTCTCCAGACGAGTATGTCTTGCTGAAGAATGGAATGATTAGAACTTGTCAGTTTTTAAGTCAGAATGGCTCCTTTAACGAAACGACTTCCTATTACTTCCTTCGCTATTCTCCCGTACAAACATACCTTAGTTGCGCAGGAACATCCCTTTCACTTGCGTCTCTCTCTTTGACCCTCTTGACCTACTTCGTTTTTCCTTCACTTCGTAAGCAGGTCAGCAACCACCTCATCATGACGCTGTGTGGGACCCTTTTACTAGCCCAGTGTCTTCTGATGTTTGGTGGAATGGTCAGTAAGGTTTCCCGGCACCTGTGCACAGTATTTGCTGTTGTCTCTCACTTCTCCTGGCTGACGGTCTTCACTGTCTCCACGATGATCGCACTGGATCTCAGCCGGACCTTTGGGTCCCATGGTACTATCAGGATATCGACAGCAAATCGCAAACTGCTTTTAAGTTACCTATCAGTCGCCACTGGAGTGCCGTTCTTGATTGTGAGCATCACTCTAACGCTAAGCAGCCTTCTTGGAGAGGACATCGGTTTAAGTTATGGTGACCAATCCTCTTGCTGGGTCGGAGATGGACGTGCTAACCTCTTTGGCCCGAATTCACAAAGCAAGGTTTGAGCTCAGACCAAGGTTTGAGGTCAAACCTCCTTTTGTTTCGCCAAACCTCCCTTTGTTATTTACAAACCTGGTTTGTAAATAACAAAAGGAGGTTTGAGCTCAAACCTTGCTTTGTGAATTCGGGCCATTGTGTTTGGGATTCCTGTTCTTGTCTTGCTGTGTCTAAACCTGTTCCTTTTCGCGAAGACGATCCGAGGTATTGCTCGAAGCAAAAAGATCGGTATGACCCTTCACGAGGGAAAGAAGGTATCCAGTTACACTCAAGAACTTCTCAAGATTGCTATCAAGGTATGACTGCTAGCTAAGAACATAACATATAAATATATTGTACCATTGTCGTCCAACCCAGCGTGTACTCTTATCACAATGTCACTATCCTTTATATATGATTGAAAAATCTAGGTCTTCTTTTCTAGCATTACAGCAAATTTCCTCAGTGTAGCACAAGAATGTCGGATAAGAATTGCCTTTGCATAATCCATTATTTTTTTTATCGTCATATTAGCCTGAAAGATTCAAGGTATAACATGTGAAAGAAAATGTAAATATTTGTAATTAATAACTTATATTCATCAGTCTCTGCCAATGGTGTTATTGTTATTTTACGATATTTAGGGGCACCAGCCCAGAACCCCCTCCTCGTGTCCCCCTTCTACAAACCGTGAACTTGTCAACGGACCAATTAATCATTAATTAGTTGTATTTGGTCTCCGTTTACTATAGGTCTCTTCTATAATGGGATTCACGTGGCTGTTCGGCTTTGTAGCTGCCTTCAGCAAACAGGAAGCCCTCTGGTTCATCTTCATCATCCTCAACGCTTTTCAGGGTGTGTACATCTTTCTGGCTTTCACGGCTACCCGAAGAGTTTCCCAAATGTGGCGGGACCTCCTGCTCAAGAAGTTATACGGCAGGCGATCCGATGTCCGATCTGACATGCGTCTGCGAGAGAAGTCAGAACCGAGCTCTGTTCAAACTTTATCTGTATAAATCATTTGATCCATCAGAAAAGACGATGGCAGACACGTGAAGACTGCGGGTCAATGGCTGAGTTACCTACAGCCAAGTTAACTTTTGTGAATAAGATCGCTTGTCATCTTGATTTTATGTTATTACTAATATAGAACCAGTACCTTGCAAGATGTTATTCAGATTATTAATGTACTCCAGAAACATATGAACGTTTTTGAAGATGCATGATCAAAATAAGAGGAAAACTAAACGTTACAGTTCCTGCACGCGTAGATGGTGTTAGTTCTTAAAGAAGCAATATGTATTAACAGAAGGATATGAATAGAGAGTGTCGTTAAGCGACATATCGTAGTATTTTCCATCATCTCTTTATTTCTGATTGTAAGTCTGTGGAAGTTGCTATATAATTTTCCTTTGCAGCTGTATTGTGGAGAGTTCGGGGAGTATATAGCGTCTGTCATTGGCATGCTATTATCAGCCATTCTTTTCCAGCATTTTTTATATCAGGGTTAATGACCAGTTTCGCGTATGTGGGGAGGGCGAGTTGGTGCGTGCCAGACAAGTCGGGGCTAAGGGAGGGGGAGGGGGAGGGGTTGACAAGAAGTTCTGGTGCTCACTAATTATAACTTTAATGAAAAAATAATTCTGTCATGAATGGACTTGTAACCACTTGATATTGATGATTATGACAATGATGAAGATTATAATAATTATAATGATGATAATAATGATGATAACAATTATAATACTAATTTATAATAAAAGTATACAAATCGATAGCTGTACAAAAATTGCCGCCTTTTCTCTTTACTTTATACACATTTAAATTATTTTTTAGGCCTGACAATTCTACGCTGTTTTGTTGTTGGGTTGGGTTTTTATTTTTCTGGTAAATAAAAATCAATTTTTCTGGTAAATTTGTCTTTTTGTATGAACGTATATATTGCTTGAGCATAACGAGTAGAATATAATACCGGTCTTATACTTATACATAGATTTAGATATGGTCGTGATAGGTCGTTTATGATTTCAAAAATCAAGATGCCTTTCTGATATTTAATTTTTCCCTCTACTGACTGCCATTTCAATTTACTCATTAAAACATTTTGGGGTGTAAAATATTTGGCAAGAAGAACTAATCGTGCATATCTATTTTGTAATTTTTGCAAATTTGTTAGATTTTGTTTCGAAGTACTTCCCCATACTGAATTACAGTAGTTTAAATGCTGTAGGATAAGAGTATAATAGTATATAGTCAGATTCTTACGGGAAATATAATGGAGTATACGTCTAATGCAGGCAGTCGTTCCCGATACTTTCTTAACAATTTCTCTTACATGTAGCGACCATGTTAGACATTTGTCTAGTGTTACATATAGATAATTAATTCTTTCGACTGAGTCGAGTACATTTTCAATGTAATGAATACAAATATTATTATTATTGTTATTTTTTTTTTTAGAACCCAAAAGTATTGTTTTGGTTTTATTTGCATTTAAAGACAGTCCATTGTATTTTAGTCAATGTTACGCGCATTTGGGCAACTCATTTGATCTAAAGGGGGCGCTAGAGCCATAGAAGAGCCGGGCTGGGTTGATTAATTGTATACACCTAAAAGTTAAATAGCATTAATTATGTTTCCAATAGCATGCCGGGAACGGGTAAACTAATAACCCCTGGTTTTGAATTCTTGCATTAGATTAAAGTGTTCATTTCGATAAGCACGTTGGAAATGAATTCCTGCATCAAGATGTACAGGTGTTCATTTCCAATAACACGTTAGACAATAGACTGTTTTGCCGCGGACGCGACATTCTCGCGAAGAGATAGACTCCTCCCATTTTTGTCGGTGACTAGTTCAAATCACTCTTATCTATGATGATTTGTCATTAGCTATAATCAATTAAAGGTATAACTCCTCTCTTAATTGGTCGGATGACCCAAGGGTAATTTTATACATCTCGTCTTGTAATTGGTTGGCTGTGTAAGGGTCCTCTTGGTTGGCTGGTGATATCTAAGCCTCGTCGGGTGCCGGGGTATTTAAATGTCATGTGCGGGATTTTATAGTCATATTATTTGAGAGTTTATTTCATTCCGTTAACATTTTTAGGATGTGCTGCTAGTTTACTGTCGATATGGTGGCCCAGCCTGTGAGAAAAACAGCTTATATTTAAAATATTTATGAAATAATTACTCTTTGTTTGTAACGATTGGAGCTTCAGCTCACTTGTATGTAACATGTATGTATTTATCAATGTTTTGCGTTTAAAAGTGATTTTTTTTTATATTACTGAATCAGTTATTGTTATTATTGTTGTTTTTTGTTTTTTGTCATCAAATGATAATTCATGATAATTACTTTTACAGGGGGGCTTACACCCTACAAGCTCTGCTTTTTAGTCGGCCCTCCTTCCCTTTCAATTTCATGTTTATTTTTTAATGTATTGTATTGTGCAAATTGATCTATATGTATATAAATATGTGAATATGTTAAAATGTACCATCATTGTAAATATGAACGATTGAAAGAGGAAAAATAAATGAATTGAATTGAATTGAATATAATTAATAAAGTGGACTTCAACTGTAATTCCAAGCTTCTTTTGTTTTCATTTATATTTGAACTTGTCGTCTCCAACTCATTAACTGGCCCACCACATTTATAATTATGGATAATGGTAATTATGTCTTGCGTGACAGTCCAAAGGCCTGACAATATATTTATTGCGGCTTTTAAAGATTTTAACTTGATTTTTGTATGTAATACCACCGACTCGAGTCCATGTCCAGCTCGAATACTACAACACTGAAAATCCACTCTTTGAGAGAAAAATTGAAAATATTGATTGTTTTCGCTGAATTCAGTTGCTTGGAGGATATATATATATATGTGAGTGTGTATACACTGTTGCCCATGAAGTTAAAATGATTTCTATTTATCTCTTTTCATTAAATGATGTTAATGTGATTTCTTCTTCATGGAACGGTTTATAATTATCCTAGAACTACATTGATCCATCTCTATGAGTCTTTCGATTGGTCATTAATGTTCTAAGAAGTATAAACTTTATCAAGCAGAAATCGTATTGTGAATGTCAGATCATGATATAATATCTCCTTGCAATGTCCTGGGTAAGATTATATTAAATGTATTATGTATATAATTCGGTCTGACGAGCTCTGCCCTACTGAAGCGTACGTAGTAGGTATTATCGTGTTCAACAAACATCAAAATACTCCAAATTTTGCAGTATGAGGTTTAATGCAATATTCAGCACAAACCTGTCTGTGAATAACTATATATGATTATCTTCACAGAAAAAAACATACTAAAGACTAACAAAACACAATGAACCCGTTTATCCTATCTCTGAAACGATTACTAAGGTATCACCATGTTCAAAGATCAAAGAACAGACATATTTTAAACAACCCCCAATATTGAAATGTTTTGATCCAAAAAACAATGTTGGACCCTTACGTGTACATAAATTATAATTTGCATGAAGAAAACTTACTGCTACGAAAAACTGTTCATGTCTCATATCATAAGTGTCATACTATTACCATTGCTGTTGAGGTTGTTGTTGCTGTTTTTGTTATTGCTGCTGCTGGTATTTAGATATTACAATTACCTCGGTACTTAATTGCATAGATTTTAAGAGATTGAATACGAAGAGGTGTTCGGCTTGAGAATGTACCGAAACCAGATGACTCTCTCTAACCACATTTCCATCGCAAGCAGAGTACACTGTGTGGCAAAATTTCTTTGTTTTAACCCAAGTCATGGCGTAGCTGATTAATCTTCGTATACAGGAAAAGCGCATTAAGAAGAGGAAAGGGGGGAGGTGGGGGTGGCGTGAGAAGGTAGCGTTAACTCTATCTGCTATGCAATCAAATCATGTCATATGGCTTCATGTATAAAGTTTACAACATACCTGCAACTTTCGTAGGGTGTGTTTCATCGTTAAAAAACGTTTTTAACCCTCGTTCATGCAGAAACTCCGCGGTGATCTTCTTGATCTTCTTCCCTAAATCCCATTTGTCTTACACGTGGTGTTTGTGTGCCCTATCCTCTATCCCGATTCCTCTCTCCCGATTCCTCTCAAACTTCGTAGCCGTAGTCTCTAGAATCCCATCAAAGTCATCTAACTCTTCGTTTTCCGAAATCACCGTCCAGGCACCATTTTGTCCATTTCGGGCCCTTTTTCAGGCATTTTTCGGCCTATGTATCCCCACAGTCCAATAGATGCTATACAGACTTCTACCAAATTATTCTAGATGTCCAAGGGATGCTCTTTCATCTGCGATGAATAACCCTGCCTTCAAAATGTCATCTAAGTTCAAATCCGAAATCGATTCCATCATAAATCGCTCAATTTTTCAAGTAATCTTTATCTTGACATTGAACACAGGCCTGTAGAATTCCACTCACAGCAGTCACGCATCATATAAATGACGCCCTCTAAGTTTTTGAAAATGGATCTTGAATCTCCAAAGTTTTTGAAGAGCGCCATCTAAAATAAAATCTTTTAATTACAGCAACAGTGTCAAATGCATACATTACAATATTTTTCTAATGGCATTTTGTATTGGTTGGACCACCCCCCCCCTTTAAACGCCATTTATCTCACTTCACCTGTGAGCAACTATCTTTATCGAAGGAGTGGGTCAGCTATCTCGATGGGGTGGGTCCAGGATTGTCTGTAGGAGTGGGGGGGGGATGGGTGAAGTACATCGTGTCGCCTCGTTTAAAGTGACTGCTTGGGAATAAACCACGAAAAGTAATGATATGAGCTCCTATTTAAATTTGTTGCCCTGTGAAAATACTGGAATTGCAATTGAACTATTTTAAAGGGAAATCCAACCTTATGAATAAACTATTTTAAAATAGAGCAGATAATCAAAGAAGCATTCCGTTACAACGTCACAACCCAGTCACCAATTAACCAAATTTGCTATTTGCATGCATTCAGTGATCTCATATTTCAAACATTTATAATTTGTTTAGTGTTGGTCCGATTTGTTTCAAAGTTTTCGCCATTCTGTTTCTCTTATTTTTCCCGCTTTAATTAAATTAAGACGAGAGTTGGATTGCCCTTTTAGAGAAATGCGATAGGTTAGAAACAGTTAGAAATGGAAACTGGATCTGACTTCACAAGCACAGTTTCCTTCACAGCTTGAAATTACGTTTCAGTGGCAAAATCGTTTCACAAAGCCACTTCTGACAACCTTAGATTCCAGATTACGAAAATTTCAGTTCAAATTCCGCCATTGTGGGATTTCTACGAATGAATATTTGCACCGTTTTGGTATAAAAAGTTCACCAACTTCCATTTTTTTTGTCAAACAGATATGCGAGTGTTATATCATTTGTTCTATAATTATCCTGTGGTAAAAACATTGTGGAAAGATATCAGTAATTGGCTCTGTGAAATCAAAATATTTAGTTTTCCATTCTCACTCACAAATATTTGTTTTGGAGTCGAGACTAGTAACAAAATAATTAACAGGTTTTTTTATGCATGGTAAACACTTTATTTGTTTTAAATAAATGCAAAGAAAATAACTTACGATTCATAAAGTTCAAGTTGGAAATTATTTATTTAGAAAAATTGGAAAGGTTATTGCTACAAGCCAGGAACAAATGCTGGAACATACGTTGAAATGGCAAAACATAATCATTATGTAATACAAATAGTGTTATCAATGTTATCTTCGCTGTATTATCTACGTTATCTACAGGTCTGGAAGCAGGTGGCTCCCTCCCTCCCCTATAATTCTGGAGTGAATATATAGTGTATGTTATGCTGTATTTATTTACGAGGAATGCGCCCCCCGTGATGACACATAATTTCCAAGTGTAATCAAGTATTTACGTATACAAAAAAAGGTAAAAAGAGATACTGTATTCTATACCAACTGACACAAATCGATAGCACCTTCATGGTGATAACGCTCTGAGTACTGTAACTTCAAGCGTTCATTTGCATGAAGAATGCGATGAAATTACTCACGCAATCATGCTCACCTGAGCCGATGAAAGTAGGGGCCTCGCAATAAGGGACCTAGCTTCCATCCCCGCTGAACATAGGATTTATTGGTACAGTTGGGCATTTTATTTTCAGCGTTTTATAGGAAGGGCGGGGGGGGGGGCTATACCCCATTTGCAAATGTTTAGATCTCCCTTTCCTAGATGGTATTCTTAAAATGTTGGTTTGAATCCAGCCTTGGGTTTCCAAGAAAAAGAAAATAATATGTGCAATTAACGTCAATGAGGGACTTTGGGCGCTGCCCTCAGTCCCCCCCCCCCCCATTGGGGGGTACGTACTCCAATTAAACAACTTTAGCTCTGCCTTGCCTAAGGATGATGTTTACAAAGTTACCGGACGACGGACGACGGACCAAAAGTGATCTCATTAGCTCACTTGAGTTCTTGTCATAGGTGAGCTTTAAAGACCAATAACAAAAACAAAAGCAGAAACAAAACAAAACAGTATTTTCTGAAAATGATATATAAATCGGATTGGGCATCGACCTAACATATTATTAACTTCACAAAAAGGACCATCGAAAACGTTTTCAGAGGTTAAGTTTAATCAGGGAGGTGAAAGAAAGGAGGCGAAACTCTTGTAATTTATTCAAACGCATTCGTGAGTTCTTAAGCGTAACAATGGGATGTGTAACTTTCCACTTGGCTTTGAAGTTCCATGCTCCGAACCGCGCTTCCACTGCGGGGACTTTCGGAAGCCAGGCACCAGTTTTACATTTATTACAAAATATTAAATTACCGGCAAAATTTCAGTGTAAATCAAAAACTTTATATATGGGGATTGTTTTTGGAATAGTGTATCAAACAAATTTTCAAATTTAGTACTCCGTCCTTCCTATAATTTGTGTGCCAGAGTTGGTAAAAGAAAAATTACATCCTGACAAAAACTCAATATTTTAGGATAATGCGCTAATTTGTGCATGTTTTAATGTCCCGTTCTTTAATCAATGATGTACAATCTTCAATAACATTAAGTTTGCTACTGCGTGTTTTCGCGTGTTTTTTTGTATTTTTGAAGTTAAAAGAGGATGAAATTACACAAGTTTGTGTTCGCTTGTTCTATTCTTTACACATTCAACAATGGATGGACAATCATTGAGAGGGACAGCGAACAGTTGCTGTGATATCATTTTTTGATGTAGGAATTTTAAGTCCTGAAATGAATGCGCTCTTTTATCTCACCACCTGGTCAACAGTTGCAGATTCGCGCATAACTTTTCGGCGGCTTGGAGCATGGGGTCAAAGGAGAGCGGTTTGATTCCAGTCCTTCTCTATCACGTCCCTGATTAATCTGAGCACGATAAACAAATAAAATAACGAGAACAAAATGTTGAACTAATACAAAGAGTGGATAATTGTCATTAGTTTACAAGGCAATATTTCGTTCATTAAAATCGCCTACACTCTGAATATGACAAAACCTCTAGCGATGATCCCCATGATGAAATAATACACTAAGGTCAAACAAAGAAAATGAATGGAAAAACAAATCAAATTTATTAGTATAATCCATTTATCCCACATCAACGCTGCATTGTATGACTTAAATTTTGATTGAGCAAATGGACAGAAATCGAGTTTCCGCTCTCTCAAATATGGGTACAACCCATTAGCTATGATCTCCATACAAATTGCAGTAGTATCATAATTAACCTGTTTTTTTTATAGCGAGCCATAGCATACTATGACGGTTTTCAATCAAACTTTGAAAGTACAAGGTTGATTGTTTTCATACAAGAGCAATTAATCAAACAATAATTATCAGCGGGTGAATCTCTACCAACAGCAAATAAATCAGTATAGACGCTCTAGATGTAAAATAGTTGTGCTCGAATGCATATTGTTATTTGTTTGATTTGTTAACGTCACTGGTGGATAAATCATACATTTTTGATGCATCCTTATTCGCTATTAGCCTCTATGATAAAATTCACTATAAACGCTCTTTGGCATTGTGTGTTTCTATTAATATGAATAATAAGCACAAAATAAACTTGACTGATTGAAATTGCTACTTTTCGGTTTTTCACTATCAACGTCAAGGCCATTCCTATATAACAAGCCCGCTGCTGTACAACCTTTTAAGCTAATTATTAGGCCATGTCATCATTTAAAAATTAGTGCACCGCACAGACCATTACTGCCAGAAAGAGCCAACACTCGATATAGCAATTTCTTTTGACCTTCGTTAACGCAGGATACAAAAGACCGATGCTATCAAAGGCGAGTGTCAGATTTGATGTACTGCCATGAAACGAGCCTCTGAAATATGGAGCTGAGTTATTCTCTTTCGGGTGTTGATTATGCTCTCTATCTCACAATATAGTTTATTTCATAACAGTGTTTCGATCGATTGCCAACAGCTTCGTATCATTTCGCAATTAATGCTCATACTTACCACAAGGGTGCATGCTTTCACATAAGGTCTGATAACGCACCCAGCCGATCCGATGCAATGACCCGATGATTCGAAGCAAGCCACGGCAAACACAGAATTAAAAAATGGGAGGAATTATTTGCTCTATGGAAATTAAAAGAAAAATGGCTACGTTCAAGTGAAACCTTAAGTGCTGGGTGATTGCTATTTATACAATACATTCCATCAACATGGACATCTCTAATATTTCTAAGAAGTGGGTGAGTATTGATATTAAAAATACTGTCCAAAGCTTTTGTAATTTTCCATTTTAATTTGATTATTATGTCTATTAGTTTCATTCAAATCATGATGCAAGTAATGCATGGTACAAAGTGTATGACACTTAACTTAAAATTCATTGAACAAAAAGATATTTGTTTTTCTATTCCTCCCTTATCTGGTTGTGGTTATCACAGCAGAAGCGGTAATAACATTCGAATATGTTTTACATTTTCCAAAAGTATTGATTTTATATTTATATTTTGTAATCAAATGTCATGATTTATAAGGTTTAGGAGGAGGTTGAGCTCTGGCGAGGATAAAAAATAAATGATAAAATGCTTGCTTTGTCATTCTTTCATATGAGTTTGCTAAAATACTACTGTAGAAAGATTCCCTGAATAGATTTACTCTTCAAATGCCTTCATATTCAAAATGTTATGAGAATTCACTTAAAAGTTTGTACCAAACATGTGTGTAGTTTCATGTACCCATTTCAAAATGCAGTGTCTGTGGTTTTAACAAGACTGTGCCTATGTCTTTTGGTTGGGTTATTCCAAAACCTTACAGTTAACATCCTATGTACGAGTACATACTCCACCCTTCTTATGACTTCCAGACAGTTTCCCTGATAATGTAATCGCATGACCAGTACTCAACTTAATCTTTAAGAGATGAACATACATCTTCTATCGAAGCATTACGATTATCGTTCTTTCCATCAGGTCCCAGTGATGACAAACACCTTTAGTTGTAAAATCGGAATTGTCTTCGTTTTGGGGATGATCGCAGCTTGTACCGCGCAAACCGAACCAAGATCGCACATTGACTTGATGGAAGACATCTCTCTGGGGATGCCTGATGGCATCGGATTGCTCACTGAGGATACAGAAAACAAAACAAGCGCCGAAGAAGAATCACCCTCTCCTTCTATTGACATCGAGTATAAACGAGGTGATTTTAAACCAAGACCTTGATCATTTCAGTGGTGTTCTTCTTCATTATCTTGCGTTGATAGTCAAATCTATAAATAAAACATCGAGTAGTTGAAGTGATTTCTAAAGGTGGCAGAAAGACAAATAACATATCATGTTTTATTAACAATATTATTCTGCATAATTTTGTTCCTCTGCGTTATGGAAGAATTTGAAAATTCATTAAGTGTAAAGTATTAAAGGATAAACAAATATACACCTGGCAGACAATCTAGTTGTATGAAATAACTGTACGTATGTTTGTCATCAAAACATGAGCGTAGGAACACAATTTAGCCTAGTGGCTGCTATCTCTAACCGTTTCTAAAAATATTAAAACATATATGAATTAATTGCCCATAAACTTTTTAATATCTTTTTTCTTATTCCTTTTTTTTTGTTTGTCAAACCGCAATCAAGCATTTTCATTCAAGCATTTTCTTTTCCGTATCAATATCCACTAGAAACCACGAAAATTTGTCTCTTTTCTTGTATTTTCAGACAGAAAGAATCGGGTGACGAATGTAACTATTGGAAACCTGACGATACCAATATGCCTTGATTATCACGTGTGTCAAGGTAGAACATGCGGCTTCTCTAACTATGGAAGTCCGACATGTCAGTGTGATGATTTGTGCACTTTCTTTGAAGACTGTTGTCCTAAATTTCTCGAGGAACGTCCGGTGGATTGCAGTATGTATGGAGGTGTTAACCGGTCAGATCTTGACTTGTACGACCGAAGTTCCTTCAGCTGTGAAGAAGTTAAGGGCAGAACATATAGCCCCAAGACGTTTGTCCTCATCTCAAAGTGCCCAAGCGCTTGGAACAATAAAGTAATTCGAGAAAGATGTGAAGTTCCATACCGAATAGTGCAATTCACTTTAGAAGACATCCCGTTGTCTTTTGATAATACAGTAAGCTACAGGAACGTTTATTGTGTGATATGCAATGGACTTAATCCTCAAAGGCTGACTCCGTGGCCTGTAGAATTGATGTGTCCTGATGATTTGGTTGAAGATTTGCAGGTCAATCCGCAACCTTTTGAAGATATACTAAACAACAGCCAATGCCGACCTTCTGTAAATTACCCTGTAAATGCAAGTCGCTCTGCTGTGAGGCCGTGCTTCAAGACGGAATCCCCCGAAAACTTCACAAACAAATGCAAGCCCTCATCTGATCCGCAGCTCCAAGAAGCATGTGAGTCATTGACGGCGCCATTAATTATTCACGGGAACATGGATCCGGTCGGTTTTAAGAACCCAGCTTGTTACGCATGCTCAGTCGGATCTTACCCACATCATAGCGAAATGTGCCCTGATTTAGCCACCGGTTCAACAGGCTTTGTAGATGAAAGTGACATGGGGCTTTCTCCCGTTTCTGTTCTGTTTGATTTCTCATCTCAAAGTGACACCAGACTACAGGTAGGTGAAACGGTTGTCTCAGTGGTCACGGTCGCATGTCCTTTAGGGGAGGTTTATGATCCTTATTCTGGAGCGTGCTTGAGGCTTACTTGCCCTCCAGGTTACGCAATGATTGGGGGTGCGTGTGCCAGGGAAGAATCAGAAGTTGAAATGGCATGTCAGTGGTGGAAACATTACTACAATGAAACCATTTCTTTTACCGTTATCTCCAAGGATCAGGGGGTGTGTGCTGGCTATGATGGAGATCAAACATGCGATCTTAACGAATTGGTTTCAGCATTAGAACTAACATCGTTGATTGAGTGTAAAGAAAACACCTATAACACTCAATATAAGGCACTTTTCGTTTGGAATATAGAAAGTGATTATACTGCTGTCAAGATGGATGCGGTGATTTTAGAGTATGGTCGCAGAAACATGACAAACAGGTCTTGCAGCTTATCAACCTTATCTATCTTCAGTCGTTGTGGTTCTTCAAATGATTGTGACATGCGCATGGTAATGGCCAACAACACCCTTAAGATGACGACAAGCGCAATTACACAGCCTTACACCGAACCCTATCTATCATCGGATGAAGACGACATGAACAGAGAGGAATTCAACGTACTTGCAACCACGTATAACCTGTTTCAGAACAGACACGACAATGTAAAGACTGAATCTATGTTCGTATGTGATCTTACGGAGGCACACCTTGCCTGCCCGAGTGCGATATTCAATATGAGCCTCTTCATTCCATTAGGGGAAGGTGCACGTTTGAAGTATAAGGCATCAGGAGACATTATCTCTCCAGACGAGTATGTCTTGCTGAAGGATGGAATGATTAGAGCTTGTCAGTTTTTAAGTCAGAATGGCTCCTTTAACGAAACGACTTCAAATTACTTTCTTCGCTATTCTCCCGTACAAACATACCTTAGTTGCGCAGGAACATCCCTATCACTTGCGTCTCTCTCTTTGACCCTCTTGACCTATTTCGTTTTCCCTTCACTTCGTAAGCAGGTCAGCAACTACCTCATCATGACGCTGTGTGGGACCCTTTTCCTAGCCCAGTGTCTTCTGATGTTTGGTGGAATGGTCAGTAAGGTTTCCCGGCATCTGTGCACAGTATTTGCTGTTGTCTCTCACTTCTCCTGGCTGACGGTCTTTACTGTCTCCACGATGATCGCACTGGATCTCAGCCGGACCTTTGGGTCCCATGGTACTATCAGGATATCGACAGCAAATCGCAAACTGCTTTTAAGTTACCTATCAGTCGCCACTGGAGTGCCGTTCTTGATTGTGAGCATCACTCTAACGCTAAGCAGCCTTCTTGGAGAGGACATCGGTTTAAGTTATGGTGACCAATCCTCTTGCTGGGTCGGAGATGGACGTGCTAACCTCTTTGTGTTTGGGATTCCTGTTCTTGTCTTGCTGTGTCTGAACCTGTTCCTTTTCGCGAAGACGATCCGGGGTATTGCTCGAAGCAAAAAGATCGGTATGACCCTTCACGAGGGAAAGAAGGTATCCAGTTACACTCAAGAACTTCTCAAGATTGCTATCAAGGTATGACTGCTAGCTAAGAACATACCATATAAATATATTGTACCATTGTCGTCCAACCCTGCTTGTACTCTTATCACAATGTCACTATCCTTTATATATGACTGAAAAATTTAGGTCTTCTTTTCTAGCATTACAGCAAATTTCCTCAGTGTAGCACAAAAATGTCGGATAAGAATTGCCTTTGCATAATCCATTTATTTTGTTATCGTCATATTAGCCTGAAAGATTCAAGGTATAACATGTGAAAGAAAATGTCAATATTTGTAATTAATAAGTTATATTCATCAGTCTCTGCCAATGGTGTTATTGTTATTTTACGATTTATATGGGCACCAGCCCAGAACCCCCTCCTCGTGTCCCCCTTCTACAAATCGTGAACATGTCAACGGACCGATTAATCATTAGTTAGATGTATTTTGCCCCCGTTTACTATAGGTCTCTTCTATAATGGGATTCACGTGGCTGTTCGGCTTTGTAGCTGCCTTCAGCAAACAGGAAGCCCTCTGGTTCATCTTCATCATCCTCAACGCTTTTCAGGGTGTGTACATCTTTCTGGCTTTCACCGCTACTCGAAGAGTTTCTCACATGTGGCGGGACCTCCTGATCAAGAAGTTATACGGCAGGCAATCCGACGTCCGATCTGACATGCGGCTGCGAGCGAAGTCAGAACCAAGCTCTGTTCAAACTCTATCTGTATAATTCATTTGATCCATTAGACGAGACGATGACAGACACGTGAAGACTGTGGGCCAATGGCTGAGTTACTTTCAACCAAGTTAACTTTTGTAAATAATTTAGCTTGTTCTCTTAATATTGTTTTATTACTAATATAGAACCAGTACCTTGCATGATGTTATTTAGGTTATTAATGTGACCAGCAACATATGAACGTTTTTGAAGATGATCAAAATAAGAGGAAAAGTACACATTACAGTTCTCGCGTAGATGGTGTTAGTTCTTAAAGAAGCAATATGTATTCGCAGAATGATATGAAAAGAGAGTGACGTTAAGCAACATATCGAAGTATTTTCCCTCATCTCTTTATTTCTAATTATAAGTCTGTGGAGGTAGCTATCTCATTTTTCTTCGTGTCGCTTTGTGTTATTTGTTCGGCACTAGTTCGCCGGGTTGGGGGTCGAATGCCGGGAATGGTGTTTATCGGGCTAGGTTTTGTGTAACTTTGCTGCTGTACTGTTGTATTGTGGGGAGTTCGGGGGCGGGCTGAGTGGTTGGTATCATAGCGTTTGTCATTATTAACATGCTATTAACAGTCGTTCTTTTTGACATTTTTTCATATCAGGGTTAATAACCAGTTTCGCGTATGTGGTGAGAGCGAATTGGTGCGTGTCAGCCAAGCCGGGGCTGAGGGGAGGGAGGGGGGGGGGGGGGGGGACTGGTCGCTTGAACAATCTTATGATGTCGTTAATTGTTAAATAGCTGGTTTGGTGTGATTGATGGAGGAGTGGGGTAATGGTTTCCACGGACAAGAAGTTCTGGTGTTCACTTATTATAACTTCAATGAAAATATAATTCTGTCACAAAATGACTTGTAACCACGTGATGCTGATGATTATGACAATGATGAGGATTATAATAATTTAAAAAATGGTCCATGATATCAATTCTAAAAATTATTATGATAATAACAAATACAATAATAGTAATAATAATATTAATGATAATAATATTAATAATGGTACTAATGATGATAATAATATGAATAATAATGATACTAATGATAATAATACAATACGATTTTGACATCTGTACAAACTTGTCGTCTTTGCTCTTTACTTTATACACATTTACATTATTTTCTAGGCCTGACAGGTCTACGCTGTTAAATATCTCTTACTGAATTTGTCTTTTAGTATGAACGTATATATTCATATATATTTATTCATATACCTTATAAATACCACAAATGTCCATCACTGAATGTAAAATATAGATGAACCATATATGAACCTCGTTGTCTGTATCCATTTTGATAATCTACATTAACATAAGCATTGTCGCAGTACAGAATTTTACAAAAATTAATATCTGAAGTCAGTTACAATTATAGAGTGTACATTATAGTGGTTTACCCAGAAATTAAGAAGAAATGGGGATGGGGAATTTTCTCGGGGAGTTATCCAAAGTCCTCATGAAGATGCATTCAATGTATATAAACCGATGTAAGCTTGTATTTTTTATATATATATAGGGTACAATTCAGTTTCCTATTGTTTCCTAAAATACCGTAAAATATGATCTACATTATAATGTATAGGTTAGTCCGCTGCATGTCTTAGCCCGTGCCAGTATAATCGGATAAAGTTAATGAGAAACATTGTTTCACGTTATCACTTGTGAAAGATGTATGCGGCTGGTTAGTAATGTTAACAGTTTCATAAAAGAGAAACAAAGACAAATACAAATGCGGAAGGCAATTATGACAAGAATGCTAACTAATGCGTAATTAAGTCTGAATCTGACTATATAAATATGTAGGAAAGCAATAGTTACTTCTCCAAAAGGTTAGGGTTAGGGGTAAAAGCATACTACCTTTTAAAAGATTACATGGGTATATATTTTAATGACATGAGACAAATCTATGTTATTTAATAATGCACTGCAATATACTTTTACCAATGTCAGGTTTTTAATGATTTTAAAGTATTTGGTGATGGACGGTGGCACATCCATAATAGAAGAAAGCGAGCTCGTATTTAATGCCCCAACCCCTTGGGTTTGTACGCCCCTCAACAAATATCCTTTCAACATCTGGATATATCATCATGTGACTTTCATTTTCCTTCCTAGCGTAGGCCTACTCGGCTTTTTGTATTAAGAAAGCAGTTATAAGTGTCACCTTTTAGTGACCTTTTATCATCATATTTTAATCCAGCATGCTCTGAATTACAACTAGAACTTGAGCGGAAAGTTGTAAAAATAATCTTGGGAAAATCTTAGTCCATTTTCATTCGCACTATATTATGCCGTGTACATGAATAAGAGGAATTACCAAAAGATAATTGAAGTCTTTTAATTGGCAACGCAGATTGGAGTTCATCATCACTATTTCCGTATACAAATCGGTAATTCCCTATACATGTTGGTATGATTTTCTTCCTCAGTTATAAAAGAGTGGAAAAATACAAATAATTATTGCCAAATGTGAAGGAAAAAGGCTGATTCTTTAAAATCTTGAACTGTTATGGGTTAATATTATGTTCTAGCTGGCCTGAACATCAGTATGATATTCTTAACAGGTTCGTCGTTTTTCAAATCTTTCAAGAATATTCACAGCTGTCTGACGTATTTCATTAAATGTCGTATACCTTTTATTTGTGTATTGTGCTTATTTAGCTTGCTGTGGATCGTTATCGTTGAATACAAATTTCAGCTCACCAACCCGTGACAAAATTATTGTTATTTTTTCCGAGGTTGCTCCGCATGTTCGTGTTATGATTACTTGTTTCAAATATTTTCCCATCACATGCAGTATCTAAGATGCGAAATACAGTATGTAAGATGACAGAGACACAGAAATTAGTGACGCATTTTGACGTAGACACTGCATGCGCGATTGTGTATTCCAATTTATTTTAGGAAATATGACACAGAACTGAATACGTAATATCGTCTAAAACTTTTTACTGTTCCACAACTAAAAGTGTTACCCTGTTCAATAATATTTGAATAGTTAAGTTGATAAATTTATGGTTAAGTGAATGCATGAATAAGCAAATGATTGACTGAATAAACCCCCGAAAACGATAAACGAATAAATAAACATACAATATTGAACAATTCAAATTATTTTAAAAAGAATAAACAAATAAATGAATAAATGAATAAACAAAGATAGAGAAATTCCCATTAAAGCCCCACTGCACTACTTATAGCTACTTGCGCCCTCTATTTAGCAAACCATGTATAATTGGTTAACGTTGGTCCCACGTGATCCCCTTTTTTCTTATTTGAATTGAGAGCTGAAATGATGAGATATACAACCTGTCAGTGACCTTGCAACCACTGACTAGTGTAGACGGGCTTTAAAGGAATATTAACAACCCTTCACAAAATATCAACGTAATTTCCTTCCTCAAGAGTGCCTCTCATAGAAAATTGTAGTGTCATGTTCTTCTTCCCATTATGACACATACTCCAAACTACCAGCAACATTCCCTTGATCACCCATACATAGTATACATTATACACGAACAATTAAGACAAGGACCAATGAAATTGGATAAAGAAGTTTAAGAGATGGGTTTAATTATGCGGGTACACTCTTTGCTGGTATTGCAGTTGTTGAAGGTTCATGCTGAATCATTGTACAACTAGGTGCTCAAGGGGAGATATCGACATAGCACCTTGCAGAGTTGAACCGCAAGTGGGTGAATTTGAAGAGAAAGGAGACGCTAGATTTATACGAAAATATTTCAGTTTTTTAGTCCTTCTCTGGGGGAAAATATTTCGTCTGAAGCATTACATCTCATTTAAAAGTGTTGGTTGTGCTACCATTAGCTGCCAATGTCCACAATGTGTGTACAATTTTCATAGCTTTCATTCATCAGGGCAGTCTCATGATCTGAATCGGCTTCTAGATCAGGAGGGAGTACTCATCGAAGTCGATCCGACATTGTGAGGCTTATCGTTCAAACATTCTCAATTATTTCAGAAACTCTTTTTAAGAGTTAGCGCACCTAGGGAGTCAAATGGATCGTCGGGTAGACGAATTACCGTTACTTGGAAATGGAAAAGAGAGCCTAAATGGCAATGGAATCCAGCGAATCCGTAGTCCGTCGTCGATCAGCGTTCCTCCACAGCTACAGCTGACGTTGTCATGGAAAGATCTGGTGGTCAACCACCATCCCTCCCGCGGGATCATTGGACGACTGCGTGGGGAAAGACCGCTGCCAGTGAAGAGGATTCTGAAAGGAGGTAAGACAGTGCTCGTTACGTCTGGGTATGTATCGTGTGATTGCTAAGTGGAAGAGCAGTGCATGGTCTCGTTAGCGGGAGGTCCTGGGTTCGAAACCAATTCGATGTGTTTTCGCCTTTTGGTAAGGCATTAAACCTCATTACAAAGTCCCATGGAGAGGATTCTTCCTCATCTCCTTCTTCTTTTCTTCTTCTTCCATGACTCTTTTTCTTTTCTACTTCTTCTTCTTCTTCTTCTTCTTCTTCTTCTTCTTCTTCTTCTTCAGTTAGTATAGCACAACCGGGCTAAGATGTAACGTATTTAATATAATTTACGAGATACTTTTCATAAGTCCATATGTTTCGAATAGGCCTAGTACCTAAATAACGAAATATGTTCATGAAAAGGATCAGGCGTCTTTCCTAATCTACCTTAGATTGCATACTTCATTATTTTCATATGCCCAAATGCATAAAGAGAAATCTCCCGCTCCTTTGGGCCTATCCGCCCGCCATTTGCGGCCATTAAAGGGCGTGTTCGAATTTAACCTTAGTAATTGCTGCAGCTTTAAAACGCACTTCTGGAATTTGTACTGGCATCAACCAGGATATATTTGAAGTTTGCGTTATACTAGGGTTTATAAGTGCACGATTATATTTTCAGTGCGTTTATCGTTTTATTATACCCGCATTTCTTATGTCTGTAATCGTGCCTCGTCATCGGGGTTGTAGGCCTACTCGTAAACAAAATGTAGCGGGCTTACGAAGAAAAAAGAATGTTGTCATGCATTATGAATGAACAATTTGTCATTAATATACATATTGCTCTCACTTCCTTATTAAAAAAAAAAAAGATTCTATGCTATGCCCCCTTGATCTCTGTATACTTAGCTGATGTAATTTTCTTGCTTTATATTTCTGAAGCATCTTAACGTGTTTTGTTTTTCTTCTTCAAAACCACAGTCTCTGTTATTCTCTCTGTATATATTGCTACTCTAAAAGAAATGTTAAAAAGTAAATTATATTAAAACGCTGAGTTATGAGAGACACTTTCCCACGGACAGTAACTTATCTGAAATTGTATAAGTAATTAAACATTTGTGCTATATATAGGGAGATTCAGGATTGTAAAAGTTGGATTCCATTAATCTTGTATAATATAGCTACAAAGTCTCTGCATCAGCGACTGTGTGACTAAGCATAATTATAGCTAAGGCCCTTTTACACTTTCACGGATCGCATCACGGATCATCCCGGATCGTCGCTCCGGGATCATCCGTGTTATCTCCGGCATTACCGTGTATACACCGGGGAGGCATCCGGCGTGATCCTTGGCGTACCGGCATATCCGGGGAAAAAATTAAGCTTTCTTAATTTTTCATCCCGGAGTTCACGGATGAAACAATCCGTCCTCTTCCCTGTAGGCACCGTGTACCTCCGTGTAGCCGCCGGATACATCCGGGACAGTCCGTGTAGACACCGGGAGGTCCGTATTAACACCGGTTTCATCCGGGTTTGAAATTCCGTATATCAAATGAGCGCCTACAAGCTCAAGTCACCCGTCAACATTCCGGAGATATCCCAATAGACAACGTACACCTCCGTGTAAGGACCGTAAAAGTACCCAGTAGCCTCCGTGCTCTTCCTTGAAATCCGTGTTAGCTCCGTATGCGTTTCCGGCGTGGTCCGCGTTGCTACCTTGTCTGTCCGTGGAGACACCGTACTTGCCCGTGTATACACCCAGTTCGGAACGTATCCACACCGGCATCGAGAAGAAATCGTGGTGTCGCACGCCGGAACACCCCGGATTAAGATCCGGGATGATCCGTGATGCGATCCGTGAAAGTGTAAAAGGGCTTTAATCGCGATATCCATGTACGATTTTGTTGCTGTTCTTGTTACTGTTGTAGTTGTTGTAATTGTTGTTGTTGGTGGTGGTGGTGGTTACTTGGTTTGTTTGTGATACACTCGCTTTTATGATATTATAAAACTGTGCATAATCATGCAGGGCATACATCAGGATGATGTTGAATTATAATCCCTCAAGCAAATTATGCAGAGTTAAATTTTTTCATCTATCGAAAAAGAGTTTTCTGATTTTCTGAAGTTTTTAATCATTAAAGTAATGACAAATTGTGTTCTGCTCTTAGTGGTTAATTTGTTGTTGTAACCTTGCTAAATGTTTCTGGTATATTGATAACTTACAGGACTTCTGGTGGTTTATTCTTACTTTTACTCGTCTCTGTCTCTTCTCCTTATTTTCATGATACAACTGCATGGGCTCGATGTTTATTTATGATCATGTTCCCCAGATATTTGTAGTTCTTTAGTGTGGAACTGGAAATGTAAAAAACTTTAGTATGATACAGTAATAGTATTTATCTTTATATTTTACGTACAGTTAGCGGTGTAGCAGACCCCGGTACACTGACGGCGCTGATGGGTAGCAGGTAAGAGTTTTGGTTTTCTTTTTTAAATAGGTTTTTAACATCAATGGGATGAGCGATAATAATGGAAATATATATCTAACTATCTAAATACTTTTCCCCGCCCAACTTGAAATTTAATTTCTGTTAATCATTTGTATCATGTTTCTAGATGGCCTCTTTCTAAACACCTCTCCATCTCTCTCTCTCTTTTTTTTCTCCCTCTCCTTTTCCTATCACATGTTTACATTTCTCTTTATCCTCTCCCCTATTATCCAACCTCCTCGCCTCTTATGCTTCTTCCCTCCCTCCTATATTTTCTTCTATCTATCTTTCCCTCTTCATCTCTTATTCCCTCTCATCCCACACCCTCTCTTTCTTTTTCTCTTCCTCCTGTCTTTTTGTACAAATATCCCCCTTTTCCTATCATTTCTTCTCCTCCCCTTACTTCCCCCTCTCCCCCATCACTTAATTTCTGATATAACATAGTGGCGCCGGTAAGACCACGCTTCTGAATGTTCTCAACCAGCGAGGATTGGCGGGTCTCGATGTCGAAGGTCAGGTGTACCTCAATGGAATACCAATCAGGGAATATGGAATGCAAACTAGCAAGCTCATAGGCTACGTGCAACAACACGACATAATCCCCGGCGAACTCACAGTCAGTGAATATCTCACATTCTGCGTAAGTATCTTTTTGGACATTTTATGATAATAATGATAGCTATAATGATAATAAGGATGATAATTAATAATAGTAATAACGATAAAGATAATGATAATAATAATAATGATAATAACAATGATGGTAATAATTTTTTAAAATTCTTTCCTCACTGCCTTCTCATTTACGACACTACTCAATATCTATTACGGATAGCATATTATTATAGATCATCTTTAACGAAGTGTGCTTCCTTAGTATTGCGATCTTTTTTTGTTCACTACATATTTCTTGAAATTGAAATGTTATCTATGTGTGGCAATATCGAATTAGCCACTTTGAAACTCCTATTGAAGTTCCTATTGTTTGTCCAATTTTGTCCTGGATTTTCACCAATCTACCTCTCTGATTTTTCTGCTATCCTTTAGAGCTGTTTGCTATTTGAATAAATGTTTTATTTGCCTAAATGTTCTCAATTTTCTTCAGCACGCATTTCACGTGTTACTGTTTTAGGACCTGTCCAGAATCCATTTTGGGACAGCTAGCTTGTCATTTCTTACGCCAACTGTTTCTCTCACTTTTCTATCAACTAACAGGCTCAGCTTACGATGTCTAAGAATCTACCCGACGAAGCTAAGGTTGCCAAGGTCAATGAAATCATAGAAGAGGTATGGAACATCTTGATTTTTTTCGGATTTGTTATGTATTTTTTTAAATTGCCAAATAAATACTAATAACGATTATAAAAATATTTGTCTCTTGAAACTCCTTTTTTTCCTCTTGTCTTTTGCCGTTATATTTCAGTTCTCATTACGTAAGTGTGCAGATACAGTGATTAAAGGAAAGCAGTGTATTTCAGGAGGAGAACGAAAGCGAGTCTCAGTAGCCACAAAGGTAAATCATCTTTGCTCTTAGGGTCATTGGGTGTTACCTCAATCAAACCGCTAAACCGACTCCATACCGACAAATTCTTCACCTTTAACCCCAACCTCATCGCCAAACCGAATCAGAACCGATCCTAAACCGACCGATTCTTTTTATCTAGTGGAGGGTAATACTTTTTTCGGTCTGTTGTCGGTTTCGTGGGTGTAATTAAGGGTTTCGGAAACCTGGTTAATAGATCATCCACATCACCAAACCGACTCCAAACTGATCCGAAACCGACCGATTCTCTCTCATTCGGGATAATGTCATTTTTGCTCAGTCTGTTGCCGGTCCCGACGGTATGGCCGAGTAGGTAATTACCTCATTCACACCTCCAAACTGACTTCAAACCCATTCATAACCGACCTATTCTTGGCAATTAAGTGTAATGACACTTATGTTCGGTCAGTTGTTGGTCTGGGTTGATCTTATTGATGTCACTGGGATATGTAAAGTAATGCATAACTTATTTTGTTCGGTCTGTTTTGAGGGTTGGCATCGGTTTCGTTGGTGTGACTACGGTATTAGTCACATAACCAAACCGACTCCAAACCGGTTCTAATCCAACTGATCATTGGTCTTTAGGCATAGTGTATAATCAATTTTTGTTTGTCTGTAAGCAATCTTGTGTCGGCATAATCGGTGTGACTGTGGCATCAAGCTGAGTTCTTTCATTTTTGTGCGAAACAAATCATTCTGGTCATTTAAACAAAAAAGTAATAATATATAGGCCTAGTTAAATAACAATTTATTCAGTCAGGCATGTTTTGGATAAAGTTGGTAGTACATAACTTTTGTATGGTTTTCGCCGAAGACAAAATTTTAGCTTTGCTTCTATTTCAAGGATCCGATTTGAAGGAAAAAATACGAGATTATAGAAAAGTATTACTATAGTATGATGTCACACAAGATAGTATTTTTGAAATATATTAGATTGATTCAATTCTAGTAATTAAAAAAAAACCTCTTAAAAAGTTCGCCTTTACCTTTAATAAAACGTTTATAAAAATCTAAATCAATTAAATAATCATTTCAGATGAATATCACCCACCCACTTTATCACCTGATATATCTCAAGTCATCCACAGATAACCCTAATAACTTATAATATGTTCCCATAGCTGTTTGCAGAGCCGAAGTTGTTGTTCCTTGATGAGCCGACCACAGGTCTAGATTCCTACATGGCTGCCCTCCTGGTTAGTAATCTTAAATCTCTGGCTGCACAGGGTTACAACATCATCTGCACCATTCACCAACCTTCAACTGAAGTTTTCAACATGTTTGATCAGTAAGTTTATGGGTTTTGTTTTTGTGGGGGGGGGGGGGGGGGGGAGGGGTTCCTATCAAGATGTCCATCCTATTTCTAATGTGGTCTTTTATAAGCACAATTCGTTGGGGATGTTGTTTTTGGCAGTCCTTAACCCTAAAAAGGCCGGGCTATTTGAGGTCTTAGTACGGCCGGGGGGGGGGGGGGGGCATCATAGCCCCCTTTAAGATCTCGGCCGTGAAACGGCCGATCTCCGCGAAAATTTGCACGCATGTCAAGTGAAGTGTAAAGAATAATATGATAATTTCAATTTTTTGAAAAATTCACTCATTTGCATTTTTATGGTAATTTATGCAAATAAGGTCATAAAATCACATTTGCCCCCATAAGTCATATATTATTCATATTTAAGCACTCTTTTTCCCCACATATATTCATTAGACCATTTGGAATAATAATACGACAACAAAAAATGGAAGAGCCAGCTTATTCCTTTATTTAATCTCTTGTTTTGACAATTTCTTGTGTATTTCAATGTTTTTTTAAACTTTTGTATTTTTTAGTTTTTGTTGTTTTAATTCTTTTCTGACTACAATTCAACTATTTTGGCCTCAAAACAACCACCTAAACTTTAAGCAAGACCCAATAACCAATGATTGATCTTTTTTTTCGGAAAATGACATTTCAATATGTTTTGTACACAAATCACAAAAATGAGCGATTTTCGGGCTGACATGCAAAGACACGCAAGACTCGAAAGAAAAAAGTCAGCGAGTGGCGGGGCGCCATCCTTATGCGTTCCCGAACAATCAGAAAAATCGTGGGGGGGGGGGCATAATGCCCCCACCAGGCGCTTACGCAGGGGGGTGGTTTTGGGGTAACCCCCCCCCCCTCGAGTTTTTTTTATGTGTATGTTTTATGTATGTTTTTTTGGAAAACCCCCCCTTTTGATTTTAAACCCCCCCTTGAAAAAAATCCTGCGTACGCCACTGGCCCCCACCCCCGGCCTTATTAGGGTTAAGACCTATACTTCGCCGTATTGACTGACGATCCGCCATTAAGTGTACACCCTGTGTCATTTGCTCTTCAAAATACATTGGGTGTAGTTCTTAGGATGGTATACTAGATTTTAGAATTAAGATAAAAATAAGATGTATATAGTGTGTGGTCGTTGGATGAAGTTAGGAAAATGATTAATATCAGAAATCGACCGCGCGGTCGGCATACTTGATACAATATAATTGTTTGTTTGATTGATTTTTATTACTGCATTTTCCAACATAATGTGAAGTAATGTACAAGGTAAGTTAGGTACATATATATCATAACCAAAAGTCGTAATACATATTACACAATAATATCATAATATAAATCGATTAAATAATTATACCTTTCAGAAAACACATAATTGACAAAATCATTTCCAAATTGAAAAATGCAGGATCCACAATCGTAAGCTAGAACTTGAACATGCGGTGATGGCGGCCTCAGGAAAGGAATCTATAAAGTGCAATCGGCGATGTAGACATCAAACACCTAGTAAGGCTCCAATAACAATGGTGTACTTTCATATTTTAACTAGATTGCTTATTCTGGCTGATGGCACCATATCCTACAACGGGCCACGCTCAGAGAGTGTCTCCTACTTTAGCAGTATCGGCTACGACTGTCCCGACACCTACTCACCCCCGGACTACTTCATCGCACTCTTAGCCATCGTCCCAGGCCAAGAGGCAGGATGCCTCGACCGTGTCGGAGTAAGTCACTATATAGAACGTTCTTGAAGATTCGGCAGGTTGTAGGGTGAATCTGAAGTGTCTGTAGTTGCTCAGAATGCAGCTGCCAGGGTTTTATCAGGGACATCTAAATATGATCATATTTCTCCTGTTCTCATAAAGCTGCACTGGTTGCCAATCCGCAAGCGCATATAATTCAAGATCCTTCTTCTCACATGGAAGGTTGTCAATGGATTGGCACCAAACTACTTACAAGACCTAGTTATGCCTTATACACCAGCTCGTAGTCTAAGATCATCACACCAGCATCTTCTTAAGGTCCCTAAGACGCGAGTAGCCTGTGGTGAAAGGCCTTTTCAGCTGCAGCACCTTCTCCTTGGAAAAAATTAACATTCAATTTGAGAATCATAACTTCCTTTCTAGAGACCTTAAATCCAAGCTGATATTTTATCTTTTTTTCAACAATACCTGTACTTTGCACTATGACACTCATTCAAACTCTTATTCTTTCCATATTTTTTGTACACCTTGGAATAGAATTGTCTAGATAAACGGCGCTATATAAATGCCTATTATTATTAGTAGTAGAATTATTATTAATCCCCCGAGATAACATTATGTTTTATTAATAAATTAAGACTTAAAATATGAGTAAGTATGAAAATTCGATGTCCCAAATAATTATGTCCCCTTCTTAAACATTTGTCCCCTTCGAGAAATTTAGATATTTAAAGTCAATGACCAAAAAACGTCGTCGGTCTGACAGTGATCCGTCAGGTTTAGCCATAGAACCCCCGAAACACATCACCAGTCGGGTGGATTTAACCTCATCTAACCTTATCACTGAATTTTGCAAGAGGACGTAGACTGTACATTACAAAACAAAATTGACGACATTTTCAATCGGGATATGGGTGTGAGATGCACCTAAAATCGGATAAGTTTTCCACTTATAGCCAATGGACCAAATTTCGAGGGTCGGTTGGGGTAGAGAGAGGGGAGGGGGGGGGGGTCAAATCGATAAATCATAGACGCTAAATTTTATACCAAAACAAGCATTGGACAAGTCTATAAGCTAAACATAAGACCTAATCGGTCTAGGTAGTGACGCCTCCTCAAGTCCTTATTTGTATTCACTTTTTGTTATTGTAAACAGCGAATTGCGGAGGAATACAAGAAGTCATCCTATGAGACTGAAGCTCGGCGACGACTAGCCATCGATTTGAGCAGAAACGCCAAAGTCGAGGTAATACATGAAATCTGAAGTCTTCAATATAAATCGCAAAGGTGTATAAAATAAGTTCAGTAGCCTCATGCGTCACCTATTGAAATGTGTGAGCATGATATTTAGATAAGGCATAATCACGGCAGAATATGTATATATGCAATACATTGGGGTGTTTAAATTGAAATTTGAATTGAGTAAATTTCTATGAATTTTTTACTATCTCTTTCTCACAGACTTTGGTCAATTCATTAATTCAACTTCTCGTTATGCCAATGAGGTTTGAGATTTTTAAGATTTATTTTGGTTGGATTCAAATGATCGAGAAAAGCAAATAGGATAAGTCAGGGGGATATCTCCCGATATGTTTTCCTTAAATACCATCTTGGGGCATTTCCAGATGTTGCGGCATTTGATAATATCGAAAAGTCGTACATATTTCTTAGAACACGTCTCCATGCGTTAGTAGAGCAAAATAATAACTGTTATTCAATCCACATTTTTTATATGGAATGAAGTTTGCTAAGTGCATGTATATCAGGGATTTTTTGTTAATTTATTGTCCTTAATGTGTCATTGTATTATGTTCAGGAAGCTTAAGTTCAAAGATTTTGTATGATTGTTTTTCTAAATTTATTTCCCACGAGTGCTGTTTTTTAGAGGGATCCACCGGCTTGAAAATTAATCTTATGGATTATGAAATATAGATGTGTGTTAGAAAGAATTAGATTCGAAGCTCCTCTAATTTGTTACGAATTGTTTATTATGATGTTAGGTAATATTATTAGTCCATCGTTTTTGTTTCTTCTGTCCTTCTAATGACCTCTTCCTTAACTCATTTGTATGTTATTGGCGAATGACATGCCACTTCATTCTTTTTCTTTTCAAATCAGGATTTCGCCTATGATGATGAGGATATAGGGTATGTAACAGTAATAGTAATCACTCGCATTTACTGCCCCTGAATTTGTAAACATAATTATTGTTCCGAATAAACTATTTTTGTTGGTCTAAAACTTCATTACACAAGTAAATTGCTATCCTTTCAGAAATAAATCATTTTTCAAAATAAAAATTGGGAATTCATACCTTATACATAATATAGCAGCGACCTAAAACATTTCAAATACAATGAACTGCCAACTATTTATAATAATTATGTGACTAAAGTACACATTCGTTCAGAATTAGAGTATCTTGGAATTACATGTACATATTTCTAAAATAAAACCTGTACACGCAAATGCTTCATGATCATGATAATCCCATTTACCATAGTAAACATAATTAGAAGACTACTTGATCATGTTTGAAATATCATTCTTATTTTCTTACATTTCGTTTTCGCTGGAGAGGGGGGGGGGGGGGGAGGGGCTGGTGCGAAAAACTCTTTTAATATTATATTGGACTGGTTGCATTATAAGTTCAACGACGATTGGGGGGGGGGGTCATCAAAGGCAATTAGTTACGACCTCTTGCAGGGAGCTGACATTTGCAACAGACTAAAAATTGATATACGATGGCGACAATAATTTTTTTAATTCCATTTTTGAGAGGAGAGGCTTTTTACGCGGACCACCCACCTTCTAATTACGCTAGTGTCATTCTAAAAATTGTCAACATTATATCCACTGTGTTTCCAGTTACCAGGCAGGATGGTTCAAACAACTTTGGTATGTCATGTGGCGAGGATTCATCTATCTAAAGAGGAATCCCGCCCTCTTGAAGACAAGATCTTTGTTCGTAGCGGTAAGAAATAAATCAAATTGTTGCGAAATTATTTTGAAAATAGTACTTTTTGCTGTATTTACACAATCAATTCATTTTTGTTTCTCTTTTTCTTCTTGTTATTAAAAAAAATTTACATAACGATTGATGAATCAATACTCTTATTTTTATTTTGAGGAGCAATTATGTGACTCGACCTCATATGAAATTGTAATTAAATCTTTAATTAAAATGTATTATTATTATAAACATTTCAAACCCTACGCGGAGTGGTGTATTTGACCGAGGGAAATATAACGGCAACAATAACTTTATCAATCCAAGTGGATATCACACAATCTCTATCATTCGAATAGTTATCTGATTTATGATATCAGTCTTAAAAGATTAGTTTTATAATAGTAATAACTGATTTGTGTTACATATTCTTTGGGGCTAGTTCATGTGTCTTGTGATTCTGCAAATCTACTGGAACCCGAGCGGCATCTACAACCAGTCTCGAATATCTGCAGTCCGCGGTTTGCTTTATTTCTGTTGCGCAAACTTCACTTTCGTCAACGCGTCAAGGATTATGGTGGTAAGTGACACTCCGCCCCTATTTTGTATTCTCTATTTTTATATTCCCCCCTCTCTCTCTCTCTCTCCCGTCTCTCTACCTCTGTATGTCGTATCTATATCTTGCATTGAGGTAGGTACAACCATGAAGCGCACTTGATGAAACAAGATATTGAATGAAGGCATGTAACTCCCTAATCATCACTTAGAAAAAGGGGGAAGCAGAAAGAAAAGAAAAAAGAAAGGAAAATTAAATCAAATCAAGAGTAAATTTTGTTTTGCCTTATTTAGTGGCGCATCCTGCAAAGGATGGAGCCGGTGTATGCCCCCCCCCCCTTGATTGAAGGCCAATAGAAAGTAAATATCACATACGGATAATGTGGGTCATCCCCGCATCCTCCACGTCATCATTTGTCCGGGGGGGGGGGGCAAACACCATATGTATATATATATATATATATTTATGATTTACCAAGTACATTTTGTTTTTACGGAAAAATAAACCCCCCAAAAAACGAGCAATTAGCGCTCTTGTTAACTTGTATCAATAATCGCGAGTTCATTGGAGATGATTATTTGGATATTGGTGAAAGCTATTGACTCTCATACGAGAGGTCCCGGATTGAATCCTTTCTCGGTGCTCGCATCCTTGCTCGGTGCACACATTCTTGGAGAAGGATTTGTCTCGCATTTTGGCCAACCCAACCCAGGTATATTAAATGGGTATATTGTAATGCTAAGGCTGGAAGAGCAGTATTACTGATGCAACACTGATGCAACATCCATGGGTAAATAAGAAAAATAAAGCGCGATAGCTCACTTGGTAGAGCAGTGGTCTCGTAATCCGGTGAACCGGGTTCGACACCAAGTCAATGCGCTAGTGCCCTTTGGTAAGGCATCCTCGTTACCATGTCCCTCGGAGAGGATTAAAGCCGTCGGTCCTCTGGTTGCTTACTAGTAAGCATTTAGGCTTTATTAGCATTCAGGTAAAATAACTACCACCAAACTAAACTAAACTACCCCCCTCTATTTTTTTTCTATCAGGTTCTGCCTCATGAATTGCCTCTGATGATTCGCGAGCACTTGGATGGCATGTATTCATTGACCGCCTATTTCCTGGGAACATTCATATCTCAGGTAAGCAAACTCTACATCTTGAATGCCAATGTGAACCATTATACCAAGGTTACTCGATTTTAAAGCTCATAAATCTCAGGAACAGATAAACGATCGAGACAAGGAAAACGAAAGTTAAAAATCTTCATGATTAGTGATTACATTTTTGGTAATACAATTTGTTTAGTTAATCTTTGTCAGATTTCTTTTCGTAATTTTCACGAGTATGTGTCTCGAAGTTTCCTATTTCCCCTTTTAAAATATTTTATAATCTAAGATTATAATTTTGTAATAAACCAAATAGCACCATATAGTCCGATGTCTATAAAGAGTCATATCATTTTGCTGCCTTGTGTTTATACGTAGATTTAAGTACGGAATACTCAATTTTGTTTCTCATCGATGGTATGCATAAATCATTGAATTAACGATGAAAGGTTTAAGTTGAGTAGTGTTCAGGCGATTCAATTTTAACTGAAAATTTGTTTCGAAGCCATTGGGACAGATTGATTCTGTAGCAGGCCTACATAAGAAATGTAGACTTGAAATAGACACAGTGATGCTAAAAAAAAACACTGCCTTGCACTGCAAACGGAGCTATGGGACTATATAGTTATGTAGCATGAAAGTTTGGTACAACCTATCTAGACTTTTTTTCTTTATATTTAGAATATAGGGTATTGGAAGAACAATCCTTTTCAGGGGACATTCCTTTTATGATATTCGTCCGAACCGTATTGAAAATAAAGAGAGAGTTCAGAAGTTATTATCCTCTTTTATCACCGTCTCTTTTGCATCTGCATGAGTGCAATCAAAATTTAACAGGAACAATTAATATATATAAATAACACTTGAGCAACAACTTAAGAATTATCAACCTAAGGCAACTTCAATATCCTTGTGCGTCACCTACTGAAATGTGTGAACATGACAATGGCGTATTATGTCATCCAAATATGATTTCAATTGGACATACATAGGGGATATAAATTGCCCTTGAGTTGAATTTTTTCATAACGATTATTATCGTGTTGAATTGAAGAACATTTTATTTATTTCAATTGGACATACATAGGGGATATAAATTGCCCTTGAGTTGAATTTTTTCATAACGATTATTATCGTGTTGAATTGAAGAACATTTTATTTAATAAGAAATTAATGTTCATAGCGCTTAGAGACTTCGGTGGTAAGCGCTTTATAAATAACGTTTTTATTATTATTATTATTAATATTATGCTCTTCTTCTTCAGTGTTCCGTTGGTGTAACATTGATGGTCTTATCTGTGACGTTAGTGTATTTCGTTGGTGGCCTGGAGGCCCGTGTCGATACGTTCTTCACCTGTCTTCTCGTCCTCTTGTTCTCATACCTCATCAACGTCGGTTTCGGTACGTTCACACCTACTTTCGTTTAAATCGGATTGAAGTGAACTTGCGAGAAAAAAATCATTAAAATGCAAATTTTCTTTCTTTTTATCCGTTCACACTTACGTTTTGTTTGATCGGATTTAGGTGAACTTACGGAATATTCACTATCATGTAAACTTGATTGTAATTTGTTGTTGTGTGTATTTGGGGGGTGTTCACACATAATTTAGGTTGAATTAGATTTAATTAAATTTATTTAATAGTCACCTAGATGGAAAACCTTTTTGTTTGTTATACTGTTCTTTAACACTTACTTTTTGTTCAAATTGGATTTCATATGAAACAGTGATTGAAATGCAAACGTCAAGCTTATGTCTGTTTATAACCCCCAAAATACAAAACTCATGTAATACATAATGTTAAAAAAAACCAGCAGACATATCAATGTTTAGCAAAGTGTACCTTGAGTCACTTTAAGTACTGAAATCATTGAATTTCTGTATTTCCCGTCGGCGAGGTGATCGATTTCATTTATCATTTTTTTCTTCAAATAAGCTGTTTTCAAATTCAAAACATGTGATGGGCTAGCTAATTGTGCTGAGCTAGTCTTTCATTCTTAGAAATTGCCGATTTAATTTAATCAGATTTTATCATATCCTTTTTAATTCACAGTTGCAATGCAGTCGGTTATTTGGGAGAAACCTCACATAACGGTCACTGTAACAACCCCTCTGATCTTCTTCATGAATGTCCTCGGTGGGTTCTACATCAACCCGATGTAAGTTAATTCACTGGCATAGCGTACGTCTACTCATGGGGGGGGGGGGGGAGGGGAGGGTGGTGGTACTGAAGCGATATAGGGCGATAGATAAATAGCGCTGCTTGGTGGCGAACATCAGTGTCGTTGAAAAAAGAGAGTTTGGCCAACCCGGTTCGAGATGGGCTCAATATGGCAAAGACTGGGCAAAGAACAAAACAAAAGGATATAAGCCGTGTTGTGACCAACTCTGGATATAGGTATTTTTGGCTAACACCATTGGTTTTCTGTTATATTAAACGAAGAATAATTCCTGTTATTTTATTTCATTAATCTCTTTTTAAAATGTTGTATTTGTTATTTCTCACACTGCAAACAATTGGTTCTTTCTAGGTCTATCCCGGTGTACATCAAACCTCTCCAGTATCTGGACTGGTTACCTTGGGCCTATGAAATTCTGAACATCAACCAGTGGAAGAATGTCGACGATATTGGTTAGTAGAAACCTGCAAATTACAGATTTAACAATTAAACTATCCAATCGCAGAGGTCTCGTGGCCTAGTGACAAGGGACGGTGGATTGCAAGGTACAGGGTTGAAGTGCTAGCCATTTTAATAGCGTTGCTGCTACTTACTTCATTCACTGAGACATTATTCTGATTTTGGCTTCCCGTAAGTCAGTATACCTGGAAGGATTTCCCATGAAAGGTACCGTTGCCTGAACGATTGCCGGAGCTAAAGACAAAGAAAGTGTAGTAATAAGGACATTGGAAGATGTACTGAAGCAGTTCTTTACCATATAGCTCCGTTTGGTCTCATTTGACAACGCCCCCTATCGTCAGAGTCCAGCAGCCTATAAACATGGTAGCCTATGGACTTTTACAACGAACAAAATCGTTAAAAAATGTTTTTTTTTTGTTTAAACGAAAAGCACATCCACCCCGGCGTACGTTTTCACTAGCTCTTTCATTGGAACCCTCATGTCCCATTGACTTTTGAAAGTTTACCCACCGTAATTTGGTCAAAATAGGTCGCCAGCTCGCCATTGCCTACATAACACATGTGCAACAAGTCGAATTTTGGACGCAATTTACCACTTGATTGTAAGGTAATACATCAAGCACACGAAGGATAAGAAGCATGAATTATCATAGATCAGTTCTGATTTGTTTATTATGTCCATTTCAGCCAACCCCCACCGTTATTTTTCCATTTAGTTTAGGCAAGCATTTTGCCGAGGTAAGCAGAAACATGAATATTCATGAACACCATGGACTATTCGATTATTAACAGAGGGGTGCAATTGTGCACCACATCAAACTCCCCTACTTTCAGTCAAGTATTTCATTGTATTATGTAGTTTGGTAGGTTTCTTATACTAACTGTTTAATTATCAGATATAAATGATAGTTTAAAGATATGGAAAAGATTCTTGTATTTTATATTTAGCAAAGCAATCTCACATACAAAATCACTATCAAGTGTCGTCTGATCCGCCGATTGCCGTCTGCTATACACGCGAACTAGCAATGTTTGTGCTGACGAAAATGAGACAACCGGAGCAATATGGGGATATATTTCGCAACTGCGGTCCTCACATAATATATACCCCCTACCTGCTTGCAAATTCGAGGTAAACCCACAACCCCCTCGAGCAGATGCCTTGCAACCGCTGCGTGATGTGTTGATGTGTACTGCGACAGGCGACTCTGCAGCCCACCGGAAGTAGACCGTGCGATACTCGCAAAAGGACCTTGCGGTGTTGTTTTCAAAGAGCGGTCATGACGAAAGCATGTGTGAAGTGCGTTTATCAAAATCGTAGCCTCAAGCAGAAAAAGGTTGGACATGTCCAACATTTGCCTTGCGTGCTTTTGCGCGAGTAGAATAAACGTGCAGACCCGTGCGTCCGACGTTCGGGTTTCCTGCACAATTAAACCAAGCGTAGCCAAGATGCAGAGCTAGGGGTGCACGGCCAGTTGTTACAATGGCTTTAGTTATGTACAGGAAGCAGCGGGAATGTATTAAGCCTAATGACGTTCTTGTATATTGCTCAGAAACGTTATAATCAAACTTTTATCTATCGTGCTTTTTTCTGTGTTCTAGAGTGTGAATGGTCTAACCCATCAGCATGTACAACCACGGGCGAAGACGTCATGTTCAAATATGGATTTTCACCAGTAAGCAAATTCACGTTTTTTATGTATTAAAAAGAAATATCGATAATAGTAAAATTGTAAGCAATTAAAAAAAAAAGACCCACTATGTTTGCAATATGAAACGTTATTGACTATTATTTTCACATTTTGTGGCGTTCATTAAAATCATACGTCTGACGATAAAGACAGTTGAGTATATTGCTGTAATATGTCTCTTTTTTGGTGGTATTTGTTACTCTTTATTTCCTCCATTCACGGTTTATTTGAAAAAAACGAATTGCAAAATCGTACATGAAACCTTATCATTTTCCTTGACCACGCTTAGAACGCGGGAGGGTCCATGGTCCTAAATTTGATTTCTTCTTTGTATTCACCCCCTCTCTCTCCCTCTCTCTCTCTCTACCCCCCCGTCTCTGCCTCTCTTTCTGTCTATGTATTTCCCTTTCGTTTCTGTCTCTCTCGCTTCTATCTCTCTCGCTTCTGTCTTTCACTGCTTTGTTCTGTCTGTCTGTCTGTCTCACTTATTTAACGGTCAATGTTTGTCCCTAATTTCACTTCTGCCCCATCCTCTATTAAATTACCCTTCTCCGATATTACCACTCTTTACCCCATCCCTTACCCGAATTACAGTCGAACCAGGCTGTGGACTACATCATCCTCTGCAGCCAACTGGTTTTCTACCACTCCCTAACGGTCATTATTCTCAAACTCAAGATGAAGTACAAGTGGTCGGGCTAAAAGGAACAGTGCTACACAGAAGACGACAAACTATGGTCGCTGACCAGTTAGTTTTAATCAGTTCATGAATTATATTTAATGTTAGTATCAATATTATCTGTATTTCGCATTATTTATGAAATTCAGTCAATTTATAACTTTGACAAAATAGGTTACTATTAAGTTCAGTTGTATCTGCATTATTCACTTCATGATATCGGTTCTGGACATCAACTCAGCTCGAATTAAAAAAAATATATATATTTTATTTTTCGAGTTGCATTTCGGCTCTTAAAAAGTTTCAATAAGATGAATAATTTCACCTATAGAATAATACATGCTGTTATATTATGAATTTATTCATAATATTTATGTAATGCCTTCATGAAGCCTTGTTAAGATATGACGAGGCAAAACCACGTTTCCCCCTTCTTTTTGTACACACTCTCTCTCTGAGGATGACGAAAAGTGTTATACGTTTCACATTTTTGTTTCTAAAACACAGAGCTTGTTGAATACGCAGAGCGTGTGTGTGTATATTGGATTTTTTTTTACAGACGTGTAACAATCAGATATGATTATTTACGCCTGGGGACCGACCTTTAAACGTCACCATCCGAAAGACGTGACTCGATTTCGAACCTGCGTCCTTAGCTGAATCAGTTTGTAACTTCCATTGTTAGCTGGATTACAGGCGCACGCCACAACGCCTAGTTCACGCAGTTGCTGCTCATTTTTGAGCAAAAACCGCGGTGGCTTTTTTCTTTTTTGCGGTGGTTTACCGCGTCATATCTGAACAAGCCTTAACATTTTGCAACTATGTAATTTTGCATTGGCTGAATATGTTTAATTGTTAATCTTTCACAATTTAGCCACTTGATGCCTTTAAATGATAATACAACCTTCAATCGATCAGTCAATCAAGTCAAATAAATTGTGTACAGTACGTCACATATCACACGAACAAAATATGTTTAGTTAAACTCATTCAAGACAAATCTTAAAATATATCTATTATCCCTTTAATTTGTTTTAGTTTAATACCTATTTCAAAATAAAATATAATTTGTAAATTACCATAAGAGAGAAAGAAGGGGGATGGGGAAGGTGGTGGTGGGGGAGGGGGTGGGTGGGGGGAGGGAGGGGTAGAAAAAATCCATGCGTTATACTCATTATTACAGTTATTATATCTGTGTAATTATTTTATTCATTTGGACGCCTGAATCAACAAGCTAACATAAGCTTCCTACAGGCGCTTCCTTTTCCTTCTACTCATTTTCACAGTTTGTTTAAATTAATTTAACATAATGCTAATGATTTGTATATCTAAAACTGTCTGTACTTTTTTACATGTATATATTTGTTCGCTTTTTAACGGAAATAAAGTCTTTTGAATTGAATTTAATTGATATCACTTCTTACATGTTAATATATATATCTGATCATATATTTTAGTCGTTAGACCTTCTATATCGATCTTTAATCGGACCAAAATATGAAGTGGAAAGACACAACTGACGACAATCTTTGTTCAGAAACCTACACTACTTGGTGACGTATAGGGCACCAAATACCAAATACTTTGGACTGGCCCAATTCGTATAATGCTATCAAAATGATAAAATAACAATATCAAAGTAGATGCCGACAAAAATAATATATATGTTAATAATGGCATCATTCAAATTGTATCTAGACTAGTTCATATTATGCATACCTCCTTTTTCTTGTGATGTTCAATGCCTTCTCAAGAATATTACGAATACAAAACCCATATCATTATATTATCGTAAAGAAATAATTTATCAATATTAAAGTTTAAAACTTATGCCAATGTACCATTTGAATGTAAAAATGACAAAGCAGAGAATTACAAAGGAATTAAAACAAAACTTTGAATTATACTGCCTATCATTCTGAATCGTTTATCATGTTGTTGTTAAAGCCTGTCTGCACTAGTTTGGTCAGGAGGGATTAGACCCCCTGCGTGGTCACTGACAGGGGGTTATCTCATCAAATCAGCTCTCAAATAACATGTGAAAAGGGGGATCATGGAGGAACAGCGGGTACGCTTAGGCATTGTTTGCTATACAGAAGGCACAAGTAGCTACAAGTAGTACAGTCCCGCGTTAAAGGAAACCGTGTAGTCTAATAATTGTAGACTGTTCAGACTCATCGTTAAATTCGTTCTGCCAATTTTTCAGAGCTTTTTTTCCCTCACTCCTTTCTTGCGAAAGGGTTCGACCCCTTTCTTTTCAATTTCTATCTATGCTCGTGTACATGACTGTCATCACGAGTCTGCCGGGCCCTACTAATTGAAGTTATGAAATGAAATGTTACTAAAATATAAATTATTCATATGATGCGTTCTATCTTTGTTCTGAAGTTTTTCTTTGATGTTGTAAATGTACCCTGATTTGCCTACATTTGCTTTTCAGTAATATAGTTGATACAATTCTAATTCATCATATATAATATTAAAGATATAGATCTACAGAATTTAATTTTCGAAATTGTTCAAATATAAAAACCTTCACATATGACAAAACCTAGGACTGAAGATATGGTGCTCCAAATGACAATATTTTCATTTCGCTTACATTGACACAATTCTGTGACTAAATAAAGACAATTAATTTCTAACTTGAATTTTGTTTTCTGTTTTCGGTTTATAATTGGATTTATTTCGTGAACTCATTCTGCACAAAAATTATAGTAAACTTTCACGGAAAAAGAACAGATTGACACTTGGCAATCCATAAACAAGTGGTCCATTTAAAATAGTTTACTAAATCCACATTCATGGGTACAAGCCATATATTAAGATAAATGGTGATACAGGTACACAAACCAAAACAATTATGCTGTACATACATCAAAAACATGTAAAATATATCACAACATGTTTAAAAAAACACAAACATTACAAACGCAGTTACAGTTCATGGGGTGGACCAAATCGGTGAGCAATGCTGTAAATGAATGCATAGAAAAAAATGCCAAAGACACAAAAAAACAAATGGGTAAACCCCGATTTCATACATTCTAGTGCATGGAGATATAATTTGGTCATAAAGAGTACACCCTCTTTACCTTCACAAGAATGAGTTTTTGTTTATGGCATTGTGATAAAGGCATTGTGATAATGGCATTGTGATAAAGGGGCGCATTTCATAGCCCGTTGTAATTATCTTTTAAGATTTGAAAGTCCCTCTTCAGCTCTGCGTCCTCCAAGTCACGCCAGAAGCCGTACTTCTCTCCAAAACGAAACGATGTCAGAATACCAGTTTCTACACCGCGTTTAGTGTCCGAAAGAGCCAGTAACTCAATCAGCGCGACCCAGTCGGCCATCTCGAAGCTTCTAATGCTGGGGCCAAAAGAACAGAGATTGGACAAACTGGTGTCGTTTTCTTGAGGTCGAATATGCTCGTTTCGACCCGTCTCGAAGCAACCTCTTTTCCAGCAAGATGGTCTCGCTATGTTGAACAGGTGTGAAAAAGCGAAAGTGAGTGACACCCTCACTCCATCACCCCTTATCCTTTCCTGGGTCTTCAGATCTTCCTTGATCTTGCCGATCAAGTTGCAGCATTCGTACCCTGGTTTACTGCACGGTGAGAAGTTGCAGAAGATCTTGACGAAACGTATCCGTGGGATGTTGATTCTAAGGAATTCTATGATGCCATGTTCGGCATGGAAGAAGGGTGTGCTCTGCCTGATGAGAAGTGCCTTTCTCCAATTCATGAAAGTCACAAGACAGACACAAACAACGGGTTTCGACCAGTTGACTCTCATATTTCCGACGGTGTGAAGTCCGCTCTCGACGAATATTTTCAAAATGTCCGCGCCGTTTAGCTCTGTATTGCTGATGTATTCCATCTCATGTTTGGCAAATCAACTTCGTAGCCGGTTACACTCTTTATCCTGATGAAGAAAAGTACACCAAATAAACTTAATGTCTAATCAACTTAATGTCTAGCATAAACCCTTCAGTCTGATTTTAATCTCTTTTATCATTTAGTGTGATTTAAATTGTGTTTGATTTAATTATATCAGTGCAATTATATCAATTTATGTGAACTTGTTTCGTTTAATTGATAAATATAATTACATGCCCTGGATTTATTAATTTGACGCATTTTAACCATGCTTGAATTTTATGTAGTCGTCTTTTCAAACTGAAACATGTTCTTAACGTTCTGTGAATATGTTTTTATGTATTGTTGTTGTAATTGTTACCATGTACTTAATCACTTGCCTACATGGCTCCCTTGAAAAGCAGGCCTTGCGGCTCTGAAGTGTCTAGCCTACCCTGTATTTTAAAGAAGACTGAATAAATAAGTTAATAAATAAATATCAATAAATAAACTAAACTAACGTGTCTATAGTTATATATATTTGCTCTCCCCTCCCAAAGTCAGATTTTTTTTTAAACGCAAGAATAGCAACATAGGATCATCAAATCCTCTTGGTTGCAACACTACCTCAGTATTCATTTGACGATACCACTTTAAGTTATTATCAAGTTTTGCCAGTGTCATGAGTGCGTGTAAACACTTGCAAAGATCAATGTTCGAAAAGATAGGCAACCGAGATGGCTGACTTGTTTAAGCAACACTACCCATACATATATCCCGTACATGACCGTGAAAGTTATATCAAATAGGCATGGTGTTCTTCACAAAGACGGGCAACCGTTCACAGTTTAAACACTTGTAAACACTTTTCAAGTGTAAACACTTGCAAAGATCAATGTTCGAAAAGATAGGCAACCGAGATGGCTGACTTGTTTGTTTAAGCAACACTACCCATACATATATCCCGTACATGACCGTGAAAGTTATATCAAATAGGCATGGTGCCCGGCCCCCCACTCAGGGGTCGGAATGACCGCATGCGTGTTGCCAAAATGTCCGGTAAAGGGGTACTTTTCGTGCGACAAAGTCCGGCCCGAGAATTGTAAACAAAAAAGGGGTGTATTTGACTTTTCACCCGGAGATTTCTTTAAAAAGGGGGTGTTTTTCCTTTTTTTCTCTCATCTCTTTGGACTCCTGAGAAGTTATTCCGAATTTAGGGGGTACATTGAGCATTTATCCTGATTTAAGAGGGTCTCCAAGGCAGGAAAAGCCCGCGAAAGGGGGGTTCGGAAATGTTGGCAGTCCTCAGATAGGGGGTGCTTTCAAAAAGAGGGAACGAGCATATGCGTACCCTAAATAACATTGAGTGGGGGGCCGGGGCATGGTGTTCTTCACAAAGACGGGCAACCGTTCACAGTTTCCCTGAAGTTGACGATCTATGAAGAAATCGGACTTAAGTCAGTCTCCAGAGGATTTAATCTTTCCAGTGGAAAAAATTGTGATAATTTCTTTCCTACCGCCGCCCCCCCCCCCCCCTTTTTGTAAAATAAAAAGTAAATGAAGGCCCTACAAGAATCATTTGGCAAAGAAAAAATTACATTGCGATTTGTCCACGAAACAAATTAATTGTATTCCCAAATTCGAATTTAGTTTTGGGTGAAGAAAGGATTCGGCTGGGCAACCAAATTTGTATTCACACTACAGCTTTTTATACAAATTAAATATTAAGATGAAGAAAATAACTTACCAATTCCTGACAACGCACGGTGATTCTTAATTGTTGACGAGAGGAGTCATTTTGATACAAAAGGAAAAAAATATCTCCAGAATGACAACTTAATAAAACAATGGGTGATTAGGAGAGGAAATGATCGGGTGAAAGCACTAAACACCAGTCAGGTCTACCGTGTTTGCATATTTAAACAATCGTTATGCGGTGGGGAATTCCAACTTCCATAATTATAGATTTCCTCACCAAACATTTAGGTAGTCGTGTTTCGAGTCGTTTATTGTAAAAGAAAATGTCATGTAGTATATTATTTCTATTTTTACTGCATTTCAAATTTTAAACAAGGTAGAAGACAAAAAAAAATAGGTTTCTTTCTTGGTTTATATTTGTTAATCCATATTGTTGTAAGTAAATCGTGTTTTTATCGTGAATTAAGAACAGAGGCACGGAAACAACCGATTTGCACCAGGGCTCCAAGTCTACGAATTGTTGCAAAATCCGATAGAGTCACTCGTCCAACGATTCTCGTCTTTCGCAATTTCCGACAGCTGTATGTAGATGTGCAATCGCTGTATGGATTTGTAGGCTCGACCCATCATCCTGTGTTATTAATAATTCCTTCCTGTGATAACTTTTCATGTGTTTAATGAATATATATGTGTATTATGAAAGAACAAAACGCGATGGTTCGGTGGTAGATAGGAAGTCTCGAAGCCAGGAGGCCCGGGTTGAAGTCAATGCGCTAGTGCCTTTAGTAAGGCGTCAATTCGAATTACCGGGTTCCTCGGAGGGGAATTAAGCCGTCGGTCCTCTGGCTGCTTACTGTCGAGCATACACATTATTTCTTAGCAAGCAGATAATACAAACCATCAAACATACACAAAATGAAGTACCGTAAGATAAAAGAAAATGTTTTTGTTATTAAGGGATGAGTGAAGGCGTATTTCCCTTAGTAGCTAGGCCCTATATAGTCGTCCGAACATCGAGAGGATTAATTTAGAAATTCAGAGAGGGTTGAGGTTGCCAGATGACAGCTTTTTGTGAGTAACAGTCCTAGGTAGCTGTCCGGGGCTAGTTGTCCTGGATGATCTGGTTATCGTCCGGATTTGTTTCAATGAGAATCTCCAGTGGCCAGTGCAGCCAAAGTATAAGGCCTACAAAATCATATGACAGTCGGTACAGAATGCAACAAAGAGGTTTTTTCAGTCTTTATCTTTTGAGTAATATATTTATTTCAATATTATGAGGAAATTCTGAGTTTTAACATCTTCATCACAGTATTTACGTACAAATTAGTTTTTTACAAAACAAGAGACAACATTGTGAGTTATGTCAGATAACCTTTCACATAATATATCTACATTCTGTAACTGTAAAGAAAAAAATCCACCTTAGCATTAGATTTATTTTTTATCATAATAAACGAAAAAAACATGAAAGACAGAAACCAGTGAAAGTTTGACAAAATTGTGAACTATTTTTGCATAATTTTGTGATTTCATTTTGTTTAATCAAAGAATTTCCCAAACTATGTCTTTTTATACAGGAAAAAATTAATGTCTTTTATCGTTATTCATCTTCAGATAATACTGTTATCATCTTCTGAAAGAAATTATATAGAAAATCTTTCCCTGTCCTGACACCTTACAAGGATTCTAGTTGAGTAATAGTGATAAAAGTATACTCCCCTGAGCATGTTGTTTGGCTCTAATAGGGATCCTTTTACATCTCTTCTAATATATGGAACAGATCAATTTAACAATCAACAGCCCAAAAGGAGGGATGTTTTTAATAATTTCCTATTCCAACAAAACAAATAGAAGCCTCATTGCAAGTGTAATCGAAAAAATCGCTCGTTTTTTTCTCGATCAATAATTTTTTTATTATTTTTATTTTACGAGTTTCCTTACAGAAGTGTTAGTCGAATTTTCCAAAAACTTTCAATTTTCTCTAGTTCTCATGAAAACAGATCTCGGGCCCTGACTAGTGCACAGCTAAAGTGAAATGGTTATAAACACAGAAATTAAGTATCCTGGTAGAAATACTAAACATGATAGGGGAAAGACCTAAAACTATTCAAGAAAATTGCAATCGAGATACAAGATATTTTTTTTTTCTCTTTGCCTCTTAGAGGTGTTTATTCAACATTCAAACAGTAACATAATTTTGCTTACAATTTAGCATATCAATGGAACACCAATAATACACAAGTTATTTATTTAAATATAACTAAGCAAATTCTCTGGAAATTTCATATTTTGTACTTTCAAATGTTCGTTTATTTCTATTCTGTTAGTCATTTCTCTCTTAAATAAGTAAATCAAACTCAAATCTCTGTTATCATACCCATACTTATTACGAAAAATAATCATTTTATAAATCAACCAAAAAGCAATAGTCATTATCAAATCGATTTCGGTTTGCAAATTCATTTTGAGTAATAAAACAATATCTATCTCTATTCTAAGATTGAAAGCACGTAAAATTAAGTCCTTTAGATATTCAAAGAAGGTTTCATTTGCCTTACATGAAATGAAAGCATGAAGCACATCTTCAGTCTTTTTGCATTTTAAACAAAGGTCATCGTATGAGAGACCCCACTTGAACAGATTGTTACGAACTGGTAACATATTATATAAAAGCTTGAAATTAAATTCACGTAGACGAAAATCTTTTATCCCAATGAAATTCCTATTAAAAACAGAGGACCATTTAACGTCCTTCTGCAAGACATCTTCCCAATACAAACAACATTTATTTATTTTAATTTGTTCAAAACTAATCATATTATACCACTGTTTACTACTCAAAAGACTAACAGGCTTAACTGATTTTCCAAATACAAAGCGGGGGATAGAGAAATTATGGTCTTTGAAAACCAAAGGTACCCTATGCTTATCATTTATCCACATTTTTGGAATTGATTTTTGTAGCTTTGTGTAGTCAACGATCAAAATTTGTTTACTTCTTCTAGTTTTAAGGCGGATAAATAATTCATTTACTGAAACAAAAGTACCATTTTTAAAGATATCATTTAAGTATATAATACCACTTTTATACCAGTCTTCATAAAACAACATTTTTTTTTCAAAAACAATATCTTGATTATACCATAAAATATTTTCATCGACATGTTTCTGTGTCTGACATTCAGCTGATGTGAATTTGTTTATGAGGTACCATGCATGTAATATTTCTATGTAAAAATGTGGGACATTTCTAAGTTTTAAGAGATTTAAAGTATAATCAGTATAATTGCAATTGAGCAGTAGATGCAGCCCTCCCAGACAGTCAAACCGATGTTTACACATAGCTTTCCAATTTCCTGTTGTATTATCTAAAAACATCCCAAGCCACTTCAGCCTAAAACTAAACATTTGCCTTTTAACATCAATCATTCGTATTCCTCCTTCACAATAATCCTCAGTAACAATACATCGTTTTACCTTTTCAATTTTACTTTTCCAAAGAAATTTAAATATCAGGCTATTAAGTTTTATCAAAAAAGTAGACGGTATTGTATCAACAATCATTAAATGTATAACTTGACTAATTGCAAGTGATTTAATAATAGTCAGTCTTCCGAACAAAGTCAGGTTTCTTTTTCTCCAGTTATCTAGCAGTTTTTGCATTTTTTCTAATTTATTTTCCCAATCTATCTTTAAAGCACACTGCAGATCAGGTGCGATATGATGTCCTAAGTATTTTACTGGCTCATCTGTCCAATGTAAGCCAAAACAAGATAACGACCATCGTTGACAGGCTGTTCCAATCCAAATCAAGACAGTCTTTTCTCTATTTAACTTCGGTCCTGCAACTTTGCCAAAAACCTCTAATTCGATTAAAATATTTTCAAAAGAAATTATATCAGATACATAAAATAAGGTGTCATCTGCATATTGCAGCAATTTCAGATCAATACCTTTATCATCAATATCTAGACCTTTGATTTCCTTATTTTCTCTCACTTTATTTGCCATTAATTATGCGGCCATTACAAACAATAAGGCCGAGAGGGGACACCCTTGGCGTATTCCTCTCAGAACACTAAAAGTTTCAGATAACCAACCATTTACGATTACAGAACTTGAAATATTTGTGTATAAAATTGTTACCCACTTCTGGAAAACAGGTCCAAAATTAAATTTACTCAGACATTTTTGGATAAAAGTTACATCAATAACATCAAAGGCTTTAGAAAAATCTACCATCATAAGAGCACCATTTTTACCGTTCCTTGTCATGTATTCGATAATATCTTTAGTAAGTCTTACATTACAAGCCGCCAGACGACCTCTTATGTAACCCGACTGGTTTTCATGAATAATTTTACCAATTACTTTTTGAAAACGTTTTGCAAGCACTGTTGCAATTATTTTATAATCACTATTCAGCAATGTGATCGGTCTCCAATTCTTCAGCTTTCGGTGATCCCCTTTCTTGTATATCAAAGTAATTATTCCTTTCCTTTGAGTATCCGACATTTTCTCATTAGCATAACACTCGTTAAGAGCGGCAACTAAAATATCACAGATCTCATTCCAGAACACCTGATAGAATTCCGCGGTTATTCCGTCAGAGCCTGGAGTTTTGTTTTTATTCATTGCGAATACAGCTTGTTTACATTCTCTGTGTGTTAATAACCCTTCACATATTTTATTTTCATCGTCAGAGAGAGATGAAATATTTTGAGAAAAAATATAATCTTCTGCATTTTTAACATCAATATCTTCTTTAGTATACAACTTACTATAAAAATCAACGGTTTCTTTCAATATTTCGTCTTGTTTTTCAATAATTCTTTTCCCGTTTCCTGTCTTCAGCTGATTTATGTTTTTTCTGCTAGCATTTCTCTTTTCTAAGCTAAGAAAATATTTAGTACTTCTTTCTCCCTCTTCCATCCATCTTGCCTTAGCTCTGATACCAGCTCCTTTAGATTCTACTTTATATATATTTTCCAGCTCTTCTTTTATGACCCTATATTCGTTTTCATTATCATTATTTCCACTTTGGTTATCAATACATTTTTGTAATACATTAAGCTTCATTTCTAAAAACCCTTTATTATTTTTTTGATCTGCAACTTTATGTTTACAATATTTTTGTGTAAATTCACGTATCTTTATTTTCAGAAGTTCCCATTTCTGTAGGGGACTCATATTTTGAGAATTCATTGAACTAATAACATCACAAATATTTTTATGATAACAGTCATCAGACAGAACACGACTGTTCAGCTTCCAGTAACCTGGACCCTTTTGAACAGTTTTTGTTTTGATTTTTAAAGAAATTGCGTTGTGATCAGCTCTTATTGATGGTCTGATATCTGTGTTAACAACTCTCCCTAAAAAACTTTTATCGACCAGCCAATAATCTAATCTTGAAGCAAGTTTTAGATATTTATTTCTCCAGGTAAACTGAATAGTATTAACATTCATTTTCCTCCAAATATCACACAATTCGTATTTCTTTAACAATCTACTAAAATTTAGCGGTTTCTTGTAATAGGAACGGTTTGTTCCCTCAGTGGCGGATCCAGGGGGGGTTGGGGGGGTTGCAACCCCCCCCTTGGGCGGCCCAAAAAAAAAAAAAAAAAAAAAGGAAAAAAAAAGAAAAAAAGAAAGAAAAAAAGAAAGAAAAAAGAACGCACGCTGGAGAGAAACCCTTTCAAGTGCAAATATTGTGAGAAGATATTCAACTCATCAGGTAACTTAACCAAACACATGATAACTCTGGATATAACTGTGTATTTAACTGTTACTTGATTTAAAAAGACGTTATCATGCACTGCTTTTTATGGTCTCCATTGTGTTAATAGATGCCAGGAAAACATCACTTACGGGGTTCAAATAAACACCCCAAAAAAAATCGGCTCGCCGCTTCGCGGCTCGTGGACGATGCTCCGCATCGTCATTATTTTGGTCAACCCCCCCCTTAGCAAAAAGCTAGATCCGCCCCTGTCCCTGAACATGTGTAGTGTCTTTCTTGAAATTCAGTACACAATTCCAGTCTCCTGCCATTACTAGTTTAGATTTTTCATACTTTTCACAAGAATTTGATACGAAAGTATTCAGATTTCTAAAAAAACCGTTCTCTTTGCTTTTTCTTAGTTGGTGCATATACGTTTACCATTGTCAATAAAAAGGTTCCCATTTTAACTCTTAGTAACAACTTTCTTCCATCATCTCTCTGCTCTATACTAGTGACATCTATGTCTAGGTGTTCATCAAATAGTATAGCAACTCCTTTGGAGTGATTTGTGCCGTGTGAAAAATAACACGGCCCACGCCACTCACTTTTCACAATATTTTCAATGTCGGCTGTCCAATAAGTTTCTTGTACAAAGAATATGTGTCCCTTTTGATGTCTAAACCATCTGAAAATTTGATTTCGTTTTTCCTTATTTCTAAGACCACGAACGTTTAAACTTAAGAAATGACAATTCGACATTTACATGAAAAAGGAAGATTGTATAACAAAAATCAAATTGAAATAAGTTTGTTTGACATATCTATCATTTTTTCTTCGGTGGTTTTTTCGTCTACTTTTGCTTCCTCTTTTTACTCTTATCTGTATCATCTTTCACTCGGCGTGTTGGCAACTCGGGTGATTCCAAAGATATTTCGGAGGCTTCTTCTTCGCTGCCGTCATCGACATCGCATGAAGAGACATTGCTTGAAGCATCTGTAGGTGAGGGCGAAACGTAGGAATCAGGATTGCTAGAGAGAGGAGCAAACTTGTTAGCGGAAGAGGATGACACATTATCCGGTTTGTTTACTTCGACTCCCTCAGCGGCTCCATGGGGTGACTCTCTACTATCTCCGTGCAGAAATTGCGTAATCTTTAACTGAGCGCGCGTCTGGTAGTCATGGTGCGATGGGTAGTTGTGAGACGATTCAATTGAAGATACAAGATATAGTACATTTACAGTGATGTTTTTTATAGATCAATTATAACTGAATAGCAAAATAGAAACGCTACCTTCCAGAAACGTGGCATATTCATGATAAAGTCGAGGTAGACTAGAAATATTGACTACAAGCTAACCATAGTAGCACATCAGGGCCCCGTCTTATAAAGAGTGTCGATTGAACCGAATCAATCGCAAGTCCTCCGATCAATTGCAAGTTTACCGTTTCTAATCTCATTATGTAAATATTAGTTCCAATTGGTATCAATCGTAAATACGTTGCGATTTAATATCAACTCTTTATAAGACAGGACCCAGATATTCGAAATGCAATAATTCATATACCAATACAATATATTACATTATATATTTAACTGTTCATTTATTTGTAGTGCTCATTGCGTGTTAAAATGAAAGACTACGTTTTATACATTTTTGGGCTTTTGTTTATAGTGCTAAACCTGTGTAAATGTAAACAAATTATAACTCTAAAATCTTCAATCAATCGGGATATATTTGTTAACAGAAATAGTCATGTCTTTCCTAAAAATTGCTTTGACAACAACATAAATGCAAGCATCAAAGGAGGTATGTTTTGCTTAAAAACTTAATGATAATGCGCTTAGGCTAATAATACATCGGAAATATACCCTCTCCCTTGCGTTTTCTGTTAGTTTATTTATATTTTTGTTTGTGTAACCCACATGACTTGCCTATCCTTACCTGTTGTTCGCCATGAATTTGGTGGTGGGTGAAATTGCCAGAAACGTTGACATGGCAACAGTTTTTTTCCTTCTTCAGTAAACCGAAACAATGTTATGAAAGTATAGTATTACATATTTTGATCATCATTCCACAATATTATTTGCACACGTTATTGGCATACGTTTTACATAACATTATTAGCATAACTTCGTTAAATTCGGACTGGTTTTGTTGGTTCCTCTAAATATATGTTGATTGCATACGAGATTTCCTTCATCTTTATTTATGACTTTAATACATTGCTATTATTATTATTAGTATAGGTTGTAGTATCATTATTATTATTGTTATGTCTATCATCGTCATCATCGTCATCATCAGTATTATTATAATAAATACGGCTAACATAAATTGTGTTATCATTATCAATATTATCATTTTAATCAAGCAGTAGAAGTAGTAAAAATGATAGTAGAAGTAGATGCAGTAGTAGTAGTAATAGTAATGATAGAACATTCATCATCATCATCATTATTATGATGTTCATCGTGATATATAATATGGCTTCACATGTTAAACAAAATTTATCATGAATATCATCATAAATATTAAATTGCAAGAATACAACATCTCGATAAATCCTGTTAGTTATGTTGAAGTGCAGGGCTTGCCCCTCCTTAATTGCCCCTATATAGTCTTTAAATAGTCTAGTGTAACTTCGCTAAAGCGTCTTTAATCTTAGAAACTTCTTTTTCTAAAATCGTGATGTCAATGTTGCGCAGTGAATTTTCTGTAACTCTCGCTTCTCCTTGTAATCGCTGCTTTAATATCTCAAAGTCTCTCTTGAGTTCGGCGTCCTCAAAATCGCGCCAATGGCCGTACTTGTCTCCGAACCGGGTTGCTGCCAGACCAGCCCCTGCCACTCCGCGTGAAGCATCCCAAAGAGCTAGGAGCTCTATTAATTCAGCCCAATCGCCTGTTTCGAAGCTTCTGATACTTGAACCGAGTGAAACGAGATTTTCGATACTGCCGTCGTATTCTTCTGTAGGGTTATGTCCACTCCCATTGCCCTCAAAGCAACCTCGTTTCAAACAAGATGGTCTGTTTAACTTATAAAGGGCCGAAAAGACCAACTCAAAATTCATTTCCTTACCATCACCCTTCATCAGCTTTTCCTTGATCTCTCGAATTCTGGTGCAACAGTCGACACCAGGAATGCTACATGGTGAATATTTACTTATAATCTTTACTGAACTTATTTTTTTCATGTTCTCTTCAATAAATGTTATTACTCCGTGTTCGGCGTGACGTCCGGTCCCACTCTTATGGATGAGGAGTGTTTTTGCTCCGCTTACCAGCGTCACAATGCTGACACACATTGAAGGATACTTCCATTTAACCTGAGTATTCCCTACGGCATGGAGGCCACTCTCGATATACATCTCTAGTATCTCCTGACCGTTCATCTCAGTGTTGCTACTAATCTCCATTTTTGTTGAATTCAGTAAGATGACATCTGAACTCGAACCCTGTTTTATCAAAACCATAAAGAGGGCGTTAAACCACAGGCGTATACACACAGGTTGTGTGTCTGGACAGTTTGGTTGTCCTGACATAATAATCATATCAATTATAATGGGCAGAGGCCACGCCCCACACTTTTACAAGTACCCCTAAAGTGCCTCCCCTTTTTTTTCTCCCTACAGATAAGTGTCCTTCTCTTTGACAAGTGTCCCTTTCCGTTCTTATAAGGGGCCCTGTTTCAACTTCGATAAGTAGCCCTTTTACTCTGTCACGTACCTATTTTCCCTTCCCCTTCTGATAAGTGCCTCTTTCCCGTTTTTAATAAATGCCCCATTTTCACCTCCGATAAATGCCTCTTTTTATATCTGATAGGTGCCAGGCCCTTTTACTAGTTACTTTTGATAAGTATACCTTTTTCTTTCTAATAATTTCCTTTTGATAAGTGCCCCTTTTACCTATATTTCCCACTGTCGCATGCAAAGTGTGCCCTTTGGCGGTCATGTAAAGAGCCATGACTAGTTTCGAAGAATCGGAGCAGCTTTGTGTAGTAACAGCTAGTACCCTACTTCTACCTCAATGAAACACAATGGAGCCGGGGGAAGCCCTCCGCCCGCGCATATTTTACCGAGGGTCCTTTTCAGGACTCCTCAATTCTCCCTCTCTCTCTCACATGGTGCATCCCCAAGCCTACTGTAAATGTTTTTCTTTCTGCTTCTGTAATACATGTAGCCTAGTCTACAACCAAAATTATAAATATATATAATTCAAGTAAATTCGATTGAGTAACAGTTGCAACAGGTCCACCATATTTTTACAGTACCCTAACCAGTTTTGTATAAAACATTTTTTTGGCTAAATTTTCGAACGCTCATCAGTTTGTTATACTCGCGACATTAAAGGGAACGAAAACCTTCATACTAAGTTACTTTTATTGTAAAGTTTAAAAGATTTGAATAAAATCAGTGAAAATTTGAACAAAATTGGGCAAGGAATAAGTTAGTTAGAGCTTTTTGAAATGACTAGTCACTAGAGGGCGGTATTTAATTTGATGACATCATCTGTGGACAACTCTCTATGCCCTTTGTACATACAATTTCACAATTTTTTCGATTTCTTCGTATTTATTTGTGTTCTTGATCCGACTTCATAACATGTGAAGTAGAATATCATTTTGCATTGTAGGCCTATATCTTGCTTTCAGGGGAGTAGATTATCTCAATCACAAGAAAGAAGGAAAAACATGAAATTTGATGTACAAAGGGCATGGAGAGTTGTCCTCAGATGATGTCATCGAATTGAATACCATGGTATTCAGCACCCTCTAGTGACTAGTCATTTCAAAAAGCTCTAACTTCCTTATTCCTTGCCCGATTTTGTTCAAATTTTCACTGATATTTTTCAAATATATTAAACTTTACAATAAAAGTAACTTAGTATGAAGGTTTTGGTTCCCTTTAAAAACACCAAACCGTCGATGTTCCGTACGGTATAAACTTACCGTTCCATACACATCGGCCTGAATTCACAAAGAAGGTTTGTCGACAAACCTCCTTTTGTTATTTACAAACCAGGTTTGTAAAAAACGCGTCAAAACGCGTCATATGACGTACATAAACCTCGGTTTGTCGACAAACCTCCTTTGTGAATTCGGGCCATCGAGTCCAGCAAAGAAATTAATTACATTGCGATTTAATATGCACCAAACAAATTAGCCATATTCCCTATTCGAATTTAGTGTCTGGTAAAGAAAGGATTAGGTGGAGCAACCGCGTCTTGATTTACGCAAAAGCTTTTTATACACATTAAATATTAAGATGAAGAAAATAACTTACCAAGTACTGACAACGCACGGTGATTATTAGTTGTTGACGAGAGGAGTCATTTTGATACAAAAGGGAAAAAATATCTCCAGAATGACAACTTAATAAAACAATGAGTGATTAGGAGAGGAAATGATCGGGTGAAAGCACAAAAACTCAGTCAGGTCTATCGTGTTTGCATATTTAAATAATTCTGATACTGGTGGGGAATTCCAACTTCCATAAATATAGCTTTACTCACCAAACATTTAATGAAGTCGTGTTTCGAGTCGTTTATTGTCAAGGAAAAATATAATGTAGTAAATTATTTCTATTTTTACTGCATTCCGAATTATATACAAGGTAGAAGACAAAAAAAAATAGGCTTCTTTTTTGGTTTCTATTTTTTAATCCATATTGTTGTAAGTAAATCATGTTTTATCGTGAATTAAGAACAGAGGCACGGACACAACCGATTTGCACCGGGACTCCAAGTCTACGAATTGTTGCAAAATCCGATAAAACGACTCGTCCAACAATTCTCGTCTTTCGCAATTTCCGGCAGCTGTAATTGTTTAGATGTGCAATCACTGCATCGATTGGTAGGCTCGTCCCATCATCCTGTATCATTAATCATTTTTCATGTGTTTAATTTATATATACGTATATTTAAAAGAACAAAACGCGATGGTTTGGTGGTAGAAAGGTAGTCTCGTAGCCAGGAGGCCCGGGTTGAAGTCAATGCGCCAGTGCCTTTAGTAAGGCGTCAATTCGAATTACCGGGTTCCTCGGAGAGGAATTAATCCGTCAGTCCTCTGGATACTTACTTACGAGCAGACACATTCTTTCTTAGCAGGCAGATAATACAAATCATCAAACATACACAAAATGAAGTACCGTAAGATAAAAGAAAATGTTTTTGGTAAGGGGGACCGCGGGGGTGAAGGCGTATTCCCCTTAGTAGGGGAGTAGGCCCTAGTCGTCCGAACATCGAGAGGATTAATTTAGAAATTCAGAGAGGGTTGAGGTTGCCATGCAGGTGTCAGTTTTTTTTAGAGTAATAGTCCTATAGCTGTCCGGGGCTAGTTGTCCTGGATGATCTGGTTATCGTCCGGATTCGTTTCAATGAGAATCTCCAGTGGCCAGTGCAGCCAAAGTATAAGGCTTACACAATCATACGACAGTCGGTACAGAATGCAACAAAGAGGTTTTTCAGTCTTTATCTGTTGAGTAATATATTTATTTCAATATTATGAGGGAATTCTGAGTTTTAACATCTTCATCACAGTATTTACGTACAAATTAGTTTTTTACAAAACAAGAGACAACATTGTGAGTTATGTCAGATAACCTTTCACATAATATATCTACATTCTGTAACTGTAAAGAAAAAAATCCACCTTAGAATTAGATTTATTTTTGATCATAATAAACGAAAAAAACATGAAAGACAGAAACCAGTGAAAGTTTGACAAAATTGTGAACTATTTTTGCATAATTTTGTGATTTCATTTTGTTTAATCAAAGAATTTCCCAAACTATGTCTTTTTATATAGGAAAAAAATTAATGTCTTTTATCGTTATTCATCCTCAGATAATACTGTTATCATCTTCTGAAAGAAATTATATAGAAAATCTTTCCCTGTCCTGACACCTTACAAGGATTCTAGTTGAGTAATAGTGATAAAAGTATACTCCCCTGAGCATGTTGTTTGGCTCTAATAGGGATCCTTTTACATCTCTTATAATATATGGAACAGATCAATTTCACAATCAACAGCCCAAAAGGAGGGATGTTTTAATAATTTCCTATTTCAACAAAACAAATAGAAGCCTCATTGCAAGTGTAATCGAAAAATCGCTCGTTTTTTTCTCGATCAATAATTTTTTATTTTTTTTATTTTACGAGTTTCCTTACAAAAGTGTTAGTCGAATTTTCCAAAAACTTTCAATTTTCTCTAGTTCTCATGAAAACAGATCTCGGGCCCTGACTAGTGCACAGCTAAAGTGAAATGGTAATAAACACAGAAATTAAGTATCCTGATAGAAATAATAAACATGATAGGGGAAAGACCTAAAACTATTCAAGAAAATTGCAATCGAGATACAAGATATAGTACATTTACAGTGATGTTTTTTATAGATCAATAATAATATAACTGAATAGCAAAATACAAACATTACCTTCCAGAAACTTGACATATTCATGACAAGCCCGGGATAGAGAGGAAGTATCGACTACAAACGACCATAATAGCATATCAGGGCCAAGACTTATAAAGAGTCCAATGGCAAATTACCCGTCTCTAATTTATATCAACTCTTTATAAGACAGGGCCTAGATATGCAAAATGCAAACAAATCATATTCCTATATAATATATTACATTACATAGATAACGTTAAAAATGCGGTAAAAAATGTCAACATTATACCCTTCACCTATATCTTGCCATTATGTTGTTTATGCATACCATACACTCCAATGCTACTATGTTGCAGTCCTCTTCTTTTTTCTTTCTCCAAGCTCTCTATTGCCTATTCCTTTCTTCCTTTCTTCTATTTATAATGTATATTTATGTATTAATATTCGGGCGTACCCATTACAAGCTTTGCTTTTTGGGATTTGCGCCTTCTTCCGTGTAACACAAGTTCTTAAATGATATTTATATTCCTACGTATACATTGTATTGTTTGAACACTGAGATGTCAAATATGTTGTCAAATTGAATGGGAAAAAATAAATGTTCATTTGAATCAAATTGAATTCATTTATTTGTAGTGCTCATGCGTTTTAAAACGAAAGAACAGACTACGTTTTATTCATTTTGGGGCTTTTGTTAATAGTGCTTCACCTGTGTAAATGTCAAAAAATAAAAGTCTATAATCTTCAATCGATCGGGATATATTTGTTTACGGAAATAGTCATGTCTTTCCTAAAAATATCTTTGACAACACGATAAATGCAATCATTAAAGGAGGTATGCTTTGCTTAAAAAACTTAATGATAATGCGCTTAAGCTAATAATACATCGCAAATATACCCTCTCCCTTGCGTTTTCTGTTTGTTTGTTTATATTTGTTTTCGTCATCATCAGTACTATAATAATTATCATTATGACTAACATAATTTGTGACATCAGTATCAATAATATTATGATAATCATGTAGTAGTAGTAGTTACAGCAGTAGAAGTAGTTGCAGTAGTTATATATTTATTATCATCATTATCATGATATTTATCATTGTTATCGTATGGCTTCAAATGTTTAACAAAATTTTTCATGAATATCATCATAAATATTATATTGCAAGAATACAACATCTTTATAACTCCTGATACTTCTGTTGAACTGCAGGGCTTGCCCCTCCTTAATTGCCCCTATATAGTCTATAAAAAGTCTAGTGTAATTTCGCTAAAGCCTCTTTAAACTTAGAAACTTCTTTTTCAATGTTGCGCAGTGAACTTTCTGTAACTCTCGTTACTCCTTGTAATCGATGCTTTAAAATCTCAAAGTCTCTCTTGAGTTCGGCGTCCTCAAAGTCGCGCCAATGGCCGTACTTGTCTCCGAACCGGGTTGCTGCCAGACCAGCCCCTGCCACTCCACGTGAAGCATCCCAAAGAGCTAGGAGCTCTATTAATTCAGCCCAATCGCCTGTTTCGAAGCTTCTGATACTTGAACCAAGTGAAACGAGATTTTTGAAATTGCCGCCGTTTTCTTCTGTTGGGTAATGTCCACCTACATTGCCCTTAAAGCAACCTCGTTTCAAACAAGATGGTCTGTTTATCTTATAAAGGGCCGCAAAGACCAACTCAAAATTGATTTCCTTACCATCACCCTTCATCAGCTTTTCCTTGATCTCTCGAATTTTGCTGCAACAGTGGACACCTGAATTGCTACATGGTGAATACTTACTTAAAATCTTCACTGAGCTTATTTTTTTCATGTTCTCTTCAACAAATGTTATTACTCCATGTTCGGCGTGGTGTTTGGCACTGCTCTTATGGATGAGAAGTGTCTTTGCTCCGCCTACCAGGGTCACAATGCTGACACACATAGCACTATCCTTCCATTGAATCCGAGTATTCCCTACAGCATGGAGGCCACTCTCGATATACATCTCTAGTATCTCCTGACCGTTCACCTCAGTGTTGCTACTAATCTCCATTTTGTTGAATTCAGTAAGATGACATTGTGAACTCGAACCCTGTTTTAGCAAAACCATAAAGAGGCCGTTAAAACCACAGGCGTATACACACAGGTTGTGTGTCTGGACAGTTTGGTTGTCCTGACATAATAATCATATCAATTATAGGCAGAGGCCACACCCCCACACTTTTACAAGTACCCCCAAAGTGCCCCCTTTTTACTACAGATAAGTGTCCTTCACTTTGACAAGTGTCCCTTTCACTTCTTATAAGGGGCCCTGTTTCACCTTTGATAAGTAGCCTATACTTTGTCACGTACCTATTTTCCTTTCTGATAAGTTCCCTTTCCCTTCTGCTAAGTGCCTCTTTTCCCGTTTTTGATAAATGCCCCATTTTCACCTCCGATAAGTGCCTCTTTTCATATCTGATAGGTGTCTCGTTTTCTTGACAGTCGCCCTTTTCTTTTCTAACAAGCGCATTTCTCCCTTCTGTTTTTTATGTGCCCCCTTTTACTTTCTAATAAGTGCCCCTTCCCTTTCTTTATTTAAAAGCTCCTTTTCACAGGTCCACTGATAAGTGCTCTTTTCAAATATGATACGTTCCCCTAGTTTCTTTTGATGAGGGTACCTTTTTATTTCCAATAATTTCCTTTTGATAAGTGCCCCTTTGACCTATATTTCCCACTGTCGCATACAAAGTGTGCCCTTTGGCGGTCATGTAAAGAGCCATAACTAGTTTCGAAGAATCGGAGCAGCTTTGTGTAGTAATAGCTAGTACCCTATACTTCTACCACAACGATGAAACGCAATGGAGCCGGGGAAGCCCTCCTCTCCACCCCCATGAATTTCTAAATAAACAATATTTGAGCAACCGTTACTTGTGAGGAAAGCCGGATGGGATTTTGTATTCCTTTTCTTGCTATAATGAGGGAAAAACATTTTGAATTATAAAATATCTCTTCTTTTACTTGTTTGCTTAGGGGCGAAAGGAATGACCAGGAACGTTGTTATTCGGAAAACGAAGCGTCATTAACCCCCTCCCCCTCCCCCGAAAAATAAAATAAATGTCGACAGCAATTGCCATGGTTATGATTATAATCAATGCATTTATTCAACGATAACGTATTTTGTAGGATCATTATATTGGATTGATGTGAACACTTTTCACTTTCTGTAAGCATCCTTGCACTTCGCTTCTCCGCTGTTATGTGACGCTAGTGAATGTAGCCTGGGTTTTTCTTCCTAAGAATATAAAATTAGAGTGAGGGATTTTAAGCGATCGAGCGCTCGTCTGCTTCCAATACGAATCTATTGTTCACATATATCGTAGTGTCGGCATTTTTCCCTGTGCCAAGCTCATTAACTTTAGCTTTATCATTATCATTATCAATTCGCCTCTCCTGCAACTATACTGAACGCTTACGTACAAAAACACACACGCATACACCAAAACACCATGCTTGTTCTTGACCAACAGATTCTTACCGTCTTTCAAAATCAGCGATATAATCTTCGCTGCTATCTTTGATCTTTTCCCGTTGAAATTCAAGCAATGGCGTCAAACTAATGAATAGGCCCAATTACCTCGATGCTAGCAGGAATGAAAAAAATGTATGCGCAATAAAAACAAACGTTGAATAAAAGTATAGAATTGGCAATTTACCTTTCCGCGGAAATAATATTAAAGCGCGGAAATAATATTTATAGGATTGTGACCAGCTGTTTTGGGGGAGTCATGATTAATCGTTTCATTCCAGTCTGTTTTATTTCCTCTCTATAATGATAAAAAATTGGGGTTTCAACGCGATCACTAATTCCTATCCCCATTGAGGTTTTTAAATCAAATTTTACCTAAAGAGATGAATGAAGATAATATAGATTTGGGGGATACTGGTTATACTATATTATTACTCCGTTACTACAAAACGACTCGAAACAAGACTAGCGCGTGATGATAATGCAGTGAAGTGGGTATTCCCCGCTTTGTGGAAGCATGGACCTATTATATACAAGAACAAATATGGATAGGTAAGCTCCATGTCATGGTAACGTCACAAGGGCAAAACTGAGAGGCGGGGAGGGAGGTGGATAGGGGATCGACTGCATCAGCTCCCCCACCCGAGATTTTAAAGTTCTACAATCAAATCAACTACCGCTTGAAATTCGGGCATCGGGGCACCGCGTAGTCTCAAGACACAATCGGGACTCGAATGTTGCATTTTGCTTAAAAATGTACAAGCTGAGTAGAAAATGTCAGCCAGCCCCCTCGCAAAAATGTGCCCGTGCGTCCATGGGTAATATAATGCGCTTAAAACAAACAAACAACCGAACAGTACACAGTAGTAACTGATCTTTACTACGATAACTCAGTCTCTTTTTAAAATTGAGTTAACCAGTTGACTACCGACCGGTTCCAGTAGACAATGGGTTAAGGTTTTATTTTTGAAAAACTGCTAAAGATTTACTTATATTGTCAACGTAAAACCCCCTTTTCCCCTAAACAATAATTTTAGTGAGAGCAACATTGCTATCCATTCAAATATATGGACGAAGGAATTGGGTACGGAAAAGTAGTCGATTGGAAATATAGTTTTTTGACGACGCTCAATTTCAGTGATGTACTGAACATGAATCAGAAAAAGTATCACAAGAAAGCAAACAAAGCGAAACGAAAAAAAGGCCCCCCCCCCAAATAAAAATAAAAAATAAAATAAAATAAAATAAAAACAACAACAACAAACAAACAAAATGCAAATACATATACAAATACAAATACAATATTTTGCAAGAAATATGAACCAAGACGCAAAGCGCTTGGTATTATTTTGTTGAAGGAGGCCAAAACGGGTTCATTGGATTAAGAACAACATTCAGGTCTGTAGTTGCAGACTATGGACAAGTCCATTTGGAACCGTGTGCAAAGCTGCATAAACTGTATAGTATAGTCTTTGCCGCATACACATACAGTATGCCCATGATCAGAACTACTCCTACTAATAAATAGTAGTAATAATAATAATGATAATGATAATAATAAGGTAATGATATTAAAAATTATAACAAAAACAATAGTGCTTCAATATCACTTTATTAACACTCCTGTTTATTAACAAAGGAAGTAATAGTACTTAGTAGCAAAGAGAAAAAGCCCATGCCCGGTCCCATGCAATATAATACAATGATGAAAATAACTTTAATGATAATATGCCTTATAATAAGAAAAAGAAAAAGGAAAATAAAGAGAAGAAAGTTCATAACGTGTCTTTTCTTAAGAACATGTAGGCTCTAAAGCTGTAGGCCTACTGGACCGCCTTTACATTAAAAAGCATTAAGCCTATAGTATGTAGAGTATGCAATAATAATTTTGCTACAAAAGATTAGCATTTACAAAAGAAGTCAATGTAGCTCAATTCAACAGAAACGGTACCATCACTTACAATTCACAAACCAGGAAATGTAAGAAAGATGGAAAATAAATGCTGATAACCTAACATTTTTAGTAGCCTACTACCGGAATCGATGTTTCCTTTTTACCAGAAAATTATGAAAAGATCCTAATTTCTAATTCCACATTCTGATTGATTCATCCCATGCTGAAAGGAGAAGTAGACTTATACTTGAAATGAAAATGTAATAGCTAAGACTGACATATAAAATCAAAGTAAACTAATCGCATGATGATTCGGAATTTTAGACTTCCGAAGTAATTGGTGAGTGTACCTTATTTAAAGGCTAAATCTGTAGACCACCGAGTGCATCACTAATACGATCATCCACAGTTTATTAAAATTAGCGTCGTGTGCAGAGCGGATACTAGTAGTCTAGCAGATAAGCCCCTTCATCATTTTTTGTTTAAAGAATCACATCAAATATGTATTCAGTTTAAAAATACAAGCAAAAATAGTCTATGGTAATAGCAATGATAATAATGCAATACATTATCGATACTTGTAAAATCCTATAGTCATTCCACCTATTGATATACATGTATATTATTTTCGATGCATGACTATATCTTTGTTTTGATTGTTAATTGTTTATTTTTGTTTACTGTCAACTCAAAAAATTCATTGATTTTTGGATGAGTGTATTATGTTAAATATATGTGTACCGCAATACCATGTAAGACGATGAATTTCCATTGTTAAATGGACAATGGAGATGAACCTTATGAACCTTACCTTATGTAACCTGTATAATTTCCATTAATCCTATTTTAGTTTTATCCGGGAGTTTTATGCACTCGAAACGTGAGACCGCACACACAGGTCTGCTCTCAATGATAGAAAGGGGCGTGGTGCGGTATATGAATATTCATTATGTTATTGTGTGCACTCGGGGCACCACAAAAAAAGCTGTAACTCGAGTGCAAATTTCGACGCTCCTGTATTCACAAATGACAGAAAAATAATTAAAACAAATTGTAAGAGGATTAATTTTCATTAATCTCCACGTTATCAGGGATGATATCAATTTTGCAGATAGGTCTGATCTAAATATTAAATAAACATTAGGCCCACTGCACTAGTTGTAGCTACTTGCGCCCTCTTAAACAATGCCTAATCGGTGACCATTGGTCCCCCATGGTCCTCTTTTTCTTATGTTAACTGAGAGCTGAGTTGATGAGATAGCCACCTGTCCAGTGACCTTGCAGGGCGGTCTAATTCCTCCTGTAAACTAGTACTGATACGCTTTGTACTTTACGTAGTTTCGGTTATACAGGTTAAAACAAAGCCTGATGAGTTTACAGCACAATCTAATAATGACAGACTATAACAAAACGTTAACAAAAAACTAACATAATTATATCAACAAAAGATGCGAGTCAGGGAGGGACTTTTTTAAAGGGCTTACTGGAAGGCAGGCGCGTACGCAGGATAATTTTTTTGGTCACCCATTACTATAATTTTGTATTTTTATTTGTTGTATTAAATACAAATTAAAATGTTTATTACAAAGTGAGGGGGGTTCCTCCCAAACACACACACAAACAAACAAATTGAGTGGGGGGGGGAGGGGGGTTCGACCCCTCCCCCCTGCGTATTTTAGGAGAAATTTTAAATCGGATGTTATATGTGAGTTCACGCAGCTGCTAGTATTAACAGAGATGAAAAGGAGCATTAAGGATAATGGAAAAAAGAAACGTATTGCAATGGAAAAGGAGCACTTGTCAAAGAGAAATGTGTAGTATTCATCAGCCTGAAAAGGGGCATTTATGAGAAACATAAGGGGGCTTTATTAACAAAAATAGGGGGTAGACCTACTCATCACATAGAACATGGGCGCTTAATAAAATGGGGCACCTGTCGAAATCAAAGAGGCGCTTATTAGAAGGGGAAGGGGCACTTCTTACACATGAAAGGAAGAGGGGCACTTGTCAAAGTAAAATGGGGCACATTTCCTATGCAAATAGTGTCACTTTGAGGGTACCTGAACAAATTTGGGGGTTGCACCGTGCCCCTCGTGAGTGCCACCTCTGATTATGATTAACAATTTCAGCAATTAAATAAACCCTGAGGCCAGATAATTTCCAAACATACAATAATATTATTTCTATTTGATACATAATGTGAAAGGTAACGTCCAGACACTTTTCAGTAATACTGATATTCCATGAATAGTACTCACTATGTTTAATGAAACTCCTTAGAAGGCTTCTGTACATCTACACAGGGTTGGCATGACCGGGAGGGGCCGTATACTCAAGGCCTACTCCAGGTTCAAAATACTAATTCATATTCATATTCATATTCATATTCATATTCATATTTATTTCATTTCCAACAGAAAGGTAAACAAAGATATTACTTTTTTTCTTCAAATATAATTCATTTTTGTCAGGAAACTATATAAATAAACTTTGCACATAATAAAATTGTTACAAGAAATTCTTAATTTCTGAGGAAATAGAGGGGATCGATCGAGACTTTCATCAAATTTCGAAAGATTAAACACGACTTCCCTTTTTCCGAATAACTTAATTTTCCTACCTGCATGAAATGGAATTGCATTGAAATATATAGGCCTAGCTGCCCTTCATTACAGTCCAAAGCCTAAAGCCATTTGCAAATGGTGATCCATAACAAACAGGCATTACAAATAGTTTATTTTTGTATGGTTATTCAGCGAATTTTAGAAAACAAGAGCAGTTCAACATTATTTATCCATCCAGAAGCCACACAAGGCCGGTCACATGATTCAGCCCAGCCAAACTCAGAAATGCTGCCCGCACATACTGTACGTGTCACGTATTTAAATAATCTTGAATATTCAATAATTGTTATATTATTCGTGTGCAATAATGAGGGCGAGCATGCAAGCACTACTCGAGTGCAAACCCAAACCCGTCTAGTCTCTACTTAAGGTGTTTTAATCTTAATATCACAAAGTATGACAGAAACAGACTATCAAAATCATAGTTGTATCCCTCTCCCTCCCCCTTGGGATAGGGAAGGAGAAATTTGAGAAAATTGTACACGTTTTTTCATTTTTGCTCCATTTTATGTATTTCGTGTGAAACAATGAGTTATAACCATTACAGGCCGACCCCATAGTGCAAACTCTATATCCTATCGTCTCCACTCGAGGCGTTTTTATTCTATTTTTAAGAGATATGATCAGTGATATCGAACCTTCTTCACTGGTATTGGGGGAGGAGCGTATAGTGACAAGTGAACTTTGAATGGTGTGTTGTGTCTGTACATGGGGGGGGGGGGAGGGGGGGGGGTCATATCGTAGATATCGGGGTGGGTTTTGTTGTTGCCGGGGTTGATTTGTTGTTGTTAGAGGTTGTTGGTTTTGTTTTAATAGATTAGGAGCGTAAGCCTTTAACCTTTAACGTGTACATGTCGGTTCCATAAATTTTGAAAGGAGAATTAAGGGGAGGGAATTTTCCAGTATACCAGCTGGGAGAAATATTCAGACTGCCTCGATATCTATTACCTTCTTCTTTAAAAGCTTTGTTATTTTTTCAATGGTAAATAATAATATCGTAACATTTTCCCTCAATATGCCCTTAAACTTCGTAGCTGTAAATATGCTGGGTCAATCATCAGGGGCAGATCCAGGATTCCTTTGGACTGAGATCGAGGAGGGGAGGGGGGGGGGGGAGATTTCCACTGATGCCTGGTGTGTAGCACTATATTTGACTGGGGGTAAGTGTCTCTAATACCCCCTATAGGCAAATATTGACAGGTCTAACCATTTATACAGGTTGATCATCAATATAACATTGCAGTGAACAATACCCCGAATATTTCGAAATGGAGGAATATTTTCTGGCGGAGATATCCGGGTCAGGAATCATCTACTTTTATTCCCCCCTCCCCTTTTTTCTTCTTCTCCTTCTTCTTCTTCTTTTTTCATTTCTTAATCAAGGTATTAATCATTTGCATATCAATAAATTACATGCCTATATAATAATGCTACATGATTTTGAAATACTTTATGCATGGAAACTTTACGTTTTACCAGACTTTGACACAAAGTTGACAGTGTTACCTTTATCATTCACTTTCGTACTGTTTCAGCAATACCTTTTTCTTTGAGGGCAAACTTTTTTTGGGGGGGAGGGTTATCCCCCGGCGCTTTTTTTTTCAAACAGATTTTTGCTTCCCTTCCATATCCCTGATCCCCATTCTCGATAGGAGCGTGTGCAAAACTAGAAACGCCCACCTACTAACAGGTTGTCTAGCTCGTGCGTGCATAATATGTGGTGTGTTTACCTATTTGTTTGCACACGGATCTTGGAGTGAAAACACATAAAAATCAGAATTTCACCAGTGTTTGTCACAAGCTGAATTGTATTGGAGCGATAGAGTGTGATTTACATTACCTTCTGAAACGTACAACTCGAGTTCAATTTCATCACCATGCCTGATGTCAAGTGTGTCTGCTGCAAGGGTAAGCATTCAAATACCCAGTTACCGTAATATACGGCCACGGTGTAGCATTTCTAGAAACAAACCGCTCGATTTTACGTGCATACGATACAGCAGCCTGTCTGCAACGTAAACAGTGTGGTGTGAAATAGGGTCCGTTCTTTCAATCATATGATTATTACACAGAATTACGTAATATCTATTCATCGAGGCAAATATTTAGGTAGAAAGGGAGGGGGTATATAAGGGGTATATACATTCTTTGTTACTCTTCATGAATATATATTATGCTAATGAGACTTACAGTTTATAGTCTGAGTTACAGACCCCAAAATGAGTGTCGAGTGTGTAGTAGATGTGTACATGGAAATTTGCATTCAAACTGTGTTTCCACATGTATGTGACAAATGAGTTATTTTCAGGTTTTCTTGCTTGTTTCTTCATTTTTTGT